>CAJVGC010000001.1:5415978-5489197 GCA_910822075.1 Senecio squalidus | reverse complement strand
TGGGATACTAAGGAATTACAATAGCAAACAAATTCCAAGCAAAAGATCCACGTAGCCAAGCAAAGCATATCAACAAAAAGCGTAACCTCAAATCCCTGAAAAGCGTTAAAATACGACGTCAACATAAAGTTGGTGAATTATTCGCAATAGTTAATAAAAACATAATAGTAGAAAAGTTTCAATACGTTTTGACCCAAAAGTGTTTGATTTGAAGATAAGTCATTTGAAAATGATGTTTCAAAATATACGTGAAGTGTACAAAACTTTTTGATAAAATACTCATACATATACCATAAAAATACCATAATAATTTCATAAAAATACCATACTCATTTCATAAAATACCATAATCATACCATAAAATAAATACCATACTGGATAGAATAACATAGCTTTCGGTAAATACGATACACCTGAACCTCAACAATACTGGCAACTAACCCCACCTAGTGCATTACGCTAGGTTGTCCTCGATAATCAATAATACGGTCATAACATTGCTAACACGGACAGGGCGCATCCATCATCCAATAGTGTTAACAATGAGGGCTTGTTAGACCCATATAGCGCTATATATACAACCGACGGCCAAAAGCTAACAGGTGTGTATACGGGGCCTCGTTCTGCCACAAAGGCGGAACAAGTTGGGTAATGCTAACCTAAAGGCATCCATATCCAAAATACATACCATAATACATACCATAATACATAATAATATACCATAAAATACATTTGTTAACGCTAATCATGCCCAAAATGTAAAAGTGGTAAAAAGGGCAGCGAAATAACTCACAGAATAATCCAAATCACGATATGTCGGGAAATACTATAATACCGTCAAGCTTCCACGTCTAAGTGCCCTAAACATCACGTAAATAAACATGTCTAAGTATCTCTAAGTCTAGTGGGATATGCCTTAATGATTAACGTTTATACGGGTTTTAAAATAACCAAAGGAATATCGATATAACGGAATACAAACGTTTCGGAAAGTCAGCAGACTAGATACGTGATCCTCATACTTACGTGCACTACAAGTCACGTAAGTATCAAGTTACGTGTTATACAAGGAAGTATTACGTGACATGGAAGTAATACGTGACAAACAAGAGTTAAATACGTGAACCACAAACCAATTACGTGACAAAGGACCATAATTACGTGATAAACAAGAAGAATTACGTGCAAGAGGCTTATTACGTGCATAAGGGGACTATTACGTGACTTATAAGTCACGTAATTCATAATTACGTGAGGGAGATGCACAATTACGTGCGTAACAAGCAATTTCGTGACCATGTGCGAAATAGATCAGTTACGTGCATGTAACTCAGTTACGTGCATGTAACTCAGTTACGTGCATGTAACTCAGTTACGTGCATGTAACTCAGTTACGTGCATGTAACTCAGTTACGTGCATGTAACTGGGTTTTTACGAAAAATAGCATTCGGGATTCGATTTCTGAGTGTTTTAGGCATCTAAATGATCCCATATTGGAACCCTATGTCCAGAATACGATTAGGAACAATAATCTTAATAAAATCCAAGTTTTGACGGTGAAAAGTGGTATTTTCGGTATTGAATCAAAATAACAAAGTTTAAAACTAAAACCGAGAATACTTACCCGATCGTAACGAAATTCGGAGGATAGATAGAGATGAAAATGGTGAACAATAATCTACTCTCGGATTTGGATTTCAACGGTCGGATCGCCGGAAAATGTAGAGAGAAGGAGGAGGGTTTATGTGTGTGTGTTGTGTGTGTTTTAGAGAGAGAGGGTGAGTAGGTGAAATGGTAGTTCTAATAAAACAAATGGGTTGGTGAGATACTTTTAGGACGATTTTTGTAATAAAAATCTGGGAAGGACTAAATTGTAATAGAATTTCTCCCATAGGACTAGTTTTGTAATAGAATTTCCGAAAGGACTAAAAATGAAATACTTTTTAAACGTTAATCTTAATCGTATAATTAAGGCATAATTCCCCTAAACTTATCAAAAGAATATACTAGACTTATACTAAAGGCACTTAAGACTATACGTTCCCGACATAAAGCTTCGAATCACATAATATATACCGATAAACGCAAATACGCATAAAATACAATACGATACCCATAAAATACGAGAAAATACGAATACGATACTCATAAAATACGAATACGATAAACATAAATAGGGATACGATAGGGTCAAAACACGAACATAAATAAATAAAAACGAATACGGAACGATAGAAATATACCTAGAAATTCGCGAATGTCACAGTCTCCCCAAGTAGAAAGAAATTTCGTCCTCGAGAAATGTGAGGATACTTCCGCAGAATTTCATCTTCGCGTTCCCACGTGAACTCAGCTCCAAAACGGGAATTCCAACGAACCTTGACAATCGGAATCTTACTTCGTCGCAGACGCTTAACATCACTAGCAATGATCTCGATCGGTTCCTCAACGAAAAGAAGCTTATCATCAATCTGGAGTTTCTCAAGCGGAACTAATAACGTCTCGTCAGCCAGGCATTTCTTCAACTGAGATACATGAAATACATTATGTACGCTGCTCAGTTCTGCCGGCAGATCTAGTCGGTACGCAGCTGGGCCGACGCGGACTAAGATCTGAATAGTTCTCTCACTCTGACCATCGGTCTGTGGATGATAGGCGGTACTCATATCTAACCTTGTACCCATAGCAGTCTGGAATGTCTTCCAAAATCGTGAGGTGAAACAAGCATCACGATCGGAAATAATCGATACAGGAACTCTGTGTTCCGATACAATCTCGGCAATATATAAACGCACGAATCGGATAATTCTCACGAATCGGTAGGAAATGAGCAGACTTCGTCAAACGATCAACAATAACCCAGATACTGTCATAGCCACTCGAAGACCTCGGAAGCTTCGTAACGAAATCCATAGTAATACGCTCCCATTTCCACTCGGGAATCTTCGGTTGTTGGAGTAGCCCAGACGGTTTCTGATACTCAATCTTCACTTTGGAATAAGTCAAACATCGGCTAACATACTCGGCATCTCACGCTTCATACCCGGCCACCAATAGAAATCCTTCAAGTCATGATACATTTTGTCGGAACCCGGATGAATGGAATAGTTAGACTTATGGGCTTCGTCCAGAATCAACTGACGGATACTAATCGGAACCCAAATACACTCGAGGAAATACAAAACTCCATCCTCCTTCGGTTCTAGTTCCAACGCCAACTTATACAATCTTTCCTCTTTAGCACGGTCCTCTGTCATAATACCTTCCTGTGCGTGAATAATCCGAGCCTTCAAGCTCGGATATCACCATAGAACGAATACGGACTGGTTTGACTGTTTCCTTACGACTTAGTGCATCAGCAACAACGTTCGCCTTACCAGGGTGGTAGCGAATGTCGCAATCATAGTCGTTCAATAACTCAACCCAGCGTCGTTGTCTCATGTTCAGCATCTTCTGATCGAATATGTGCTGAAGACTCTTGAGGTCGGTAAATACAGTACACTTGGTCCCATACAGATAATGCCTCCAAATCTTCAATGCGAATACGACGGCTCCCAACTCCAGATCATGTGTCGTGTGATTCTGCTCATGGACTTTCAACTGACGCGAAGCGTAAGCTATAACTTTACCATTCTGCATAAGCACACAACCCAGACCCTTGTGCGAAGCGTCGCAATAAACAACAAAATTCTCGGAACCAACTGGCAGACTAAGAATAGGAGCGTCACACAACCGTTGCTTCAATACCTGAAAGGCTCTCTCCTGATCGGAACCCCAACGAATGGTTCACTCTTCTGTTCATAGGTGAAGCGATCTTGGAGAAGTTCTCGATGAATCGGCGATAATACCCAGCAAGACCCAAAAATGAACGGATTTCGGTCGGAGATTTTGGTGCAACCCAACTTTTAACAGCTTCAACCTTAGCAGGATCAACATGAATACCCTTCGCGCTAACCACGTGGCCAAGAAATTGAACTTCGGATAACCAGAACTCGCACTTAGAAAATTTCGCATACAACTTTTCTTTTCGAAGCACTTCTAAAACAAGACGCAAATGCTCTCCATGTTCCTTGCGACTTCGGGAATAGATCAGAATGTCGTCGATGAATACGATAACGAATTTGTCAAGATACGGACGACAAATACGGTTCATTAGGTCCATGAATGCTGCAGGGGCGTTTGTCAGACCAAACGGCATCACCATGAACTCATAATGACCATACCGAGTACGAAAAGCGGTCTTAGGTATATCATCTTCCAAAATCTCTTCGGCTCAGAACTGGCTGGAGAGTACCACCTGCGGTCAACCGACCAGCAATATCAACCGCACTCTGAAGAGTACTCGGAAGGTGAGAAATAACGTGGTCTCTCATAGTCTGGGGCAACCCATGAGTGAAACGTTCGATTCTTTCAGTCTCCGTGCGGACCAACCGAGGAGCCAAAACACACAAGTCATAGAATATGTTCACATACCCGCGGAAATCAGCACCTTGCATAGTTAAGTTCCACAACTCGTTCTCCAACCTCTGCGTCTCAGACGACGGCACATACTCTTTCCTCATAATAACTTTCAAATTCTCCCAAGTCATCAAGGCAACAATAGCTCGACTCCGAACCCGTTTCACCGAGTTCCACCAAGTGAGGGCTTTACCTTGGAATAAAAATGTAGCATACTTAACCTTACACTCCTCAGCACATCCCGAGACATCAAATACCGACTCGATCCTTTCAAGCCACTGCAGGGTAGCAACCGCATCTTCAGTACCCTTAAACTCAGTAGGTTTGCAATCCAGAAAGGTTATACGAACAGCCTTGGGGTGGATCTTCAATAACAATACTCGGTCCTCCAGCTCCCACATGCACTGCTCTTCCCACATCGGAACCATCGCGCCCAGACGCCATACCCTCCGATCCAATACCGAGCATCTCAGATTCTTCCAACCCTACGTCGACATTCTGCACCGGTGTCTCCTTGAGCTGTGCCACAATCACGGGTATTGCTGCTGCTATCTGCTCCGCAATCAACTGACTGATGTTCGGAGTAGCGGTATTAGCATTGGGGACAGCACTGGTATTCTGAGCAGTAGCACCCGCTCTAGTACTGGCGCGACCTCGCCTTGCCGACCTTCTCGGAGTAGTGACGGCAGGAGTAGACCTAGTAGAAGTTCTCTTAGGCGGCATCTTCTACGAAAGTCGAACAGAATAAATAAGGATGATAACCGAATGTGCGACTAAAACAAGCAGGCCTCAAAGCATAAAACGCAAAACAAAAGCACATAAAGCATACGAATCACAAAAGAAAGAAATGTGCACATAGAGTAAATCAGATAGGTCCAAAAGCCTAGGTCATAGTCTAAGTGATTCCGTAAGGTCACTTAGTTCGCTATAACCATTGGCTCTGATACCAACTTCTGTCACACCCCGCAAAAATGGCGGAACCGAGGTGTACAGTGTATACGGTATCAGAGATTCAAAGGTTACATCAAACATAAATAAACCATACATCATCAACATAGATAAAGGGTTTGAAATAGAATACGTTAATACAATCATCCGGAATATCAAAATACGGCTACAGCGTTTGGGATACTAAGGAATTACAATAGCAAAACAAATTCCAAGCAAAAGATCCACGTAGCCAAGCAAAGCATATCAACAAAAAGCGTAACCTCAAATCCCTGAAAAGCGTTAAAATACGACGTCAACATAAAGTTGGTGAATTATTCGCAATAGTTAATAAAAACATAATAGTAGAAAAGTTTCAATACGTTTTGACCCAAAAGTGTTTTGATTTGAAGATAAGTCATTTGAAAATGATGTTTCAAAATATACGTGAAGTGTACAAAACCTTTTGATAAAATACTCATACATATACCATAAAAATACCATAATAATTTCATAAAAATACCATACTCATTTCATAAAATACCATAATCATACCATAAAATAAATACCATACTGGATAGAATAACATAGCCTTCGGTAAATACGATACACCTGAACCTCAACAATACTGGCAACTAACCCCACCTAGTGCATTACGCTAGGTTGTCCTCGATAATCAATAATACGGTCATAACATTGCTAACACGGACAGGGCGCATCCATCATCCAATAGTGTTAACAATGAGGGCTTGTTAGACCCATATAGCGCTATATATACAACCGACGGCCAAAAGCTAACAGGTGTGTATACGGGGCCTCGTTCTGCCACAAAGGCGGAACAAGTTGGGTAATGCTAACCTAAAGGCATCCATATCCAAAATACATACCATAATACATACCATAATACATAATAATATACCAAATACATTTGTTAACGCTAATCATGCCCAAAATGTAAAAGTGGTAAAAAGGGCAGCGAAATAACTCACAGAATAGCAAAGCAATCCAAATCACGATATGTCGGGAAATACTATAATACCGTCAAGCTTCCACGTCTAAGTGCCCTAAACATCACGTAAATAAACATGTCTAAGTATCTCTAAGTCTAGTGGGATATGCCTTAATGATTAACGTTTTATACGGGTTTTAAAATAACCAAAGGAATATCGATATAACGGAATACAAACGTTTCGGAAAGTCAGCAGACTAGATACGTGATCCTCATACTTACGTGCACTACAAGTCACGTAAGTATCAAGTTACGTGTTATACAAGGAAGTATTACGTGACATGGAAGTAATACGTGACAAACAAGAGTTAAATACGTGAACCACAAACCAATTACGTGACAAAGGACCATAATTACGTGATAAACAAGAAGAATTACGTGCAAGAGGCTTATTACGTGCATAAGGGGACTAGTCACGTAATTCATAATTACGTGAGGGAGATGCACAATTACGTGCGTAACAAGCAATTTCGTGACCATAGGTGTTTGTTACGTGCGAAATAGATCAGTAACGTGCATGTAACTCAGTTACGTGCATGTAACTCAGTTACGTGCATGTAACTCAGTTACGTGCATGTAACTCAGTTACGTGCATGTAACTGGGTTTTTACGAAAAATAGCATTCGGGATTCGATTTCTGAGTGTTTTAGGCATCTAAATGATCCCATATTGGAACCCTATGTCCAGAGTACGATTAGGAACAATAATCTTAAATAAAATCCAAGTTTTGACCGTGAAAAGTGGTATTTTCGGTATTGAATCAAAATAACAAAGTTTAAAACTAAAACCGAGAAATACTTACCCGATCGTAACGAAATTCGGAGGATAGATAGAGATGATAATGGTGAACAATAATCTACTCTCGGATTTGGATTTCAACGGTCGGATCGCCGGAAAATGTAGAGAGAAGGAGGAGGGTTTATGTGTGTGTGTTGTGTGTGTTTTAGAGAGAGAGGGTGAGTAGGTGAAATGGTAGAAAATGACAAAAAATCAGATTTCTAATAAAACAAATGGGTTGGTGAGATACTTTTAGGACGATTTTTGTAATAAAAATTTGGGAAGGACTAAAATTGTAATAGAATTTCTCCCATAGGACTAGTTTTGTAATAGAATTTCCGAAAGGACTAAAAATGAAATACTTTTTAAACGTTAATCTTAATCGTATAATTAAGGCATAATTCCCCTAAACTTATCATAAGAGCATACTAGACTTATACTAAAGGCACTTAAGACTATACGTTCCCGACATAAAGATTCGAATCACATAATATATACCCGATAAACGCAAATACGCATAAAATACAAATACGATACCCATAAAATACGAGAAAATACGAATACGATACTCATAAAATACGAATACGATAAACATAAATAGGGATACGATAGGGTCAAAACACGAACATAAATAAATAAAACGAATACGGAACGATAGAAATATACCTAGAAATTCGCGAATGTCACAAGAACATATTAAAATTCATGGACATGATGTAAACAATGAAGATACAAAATCTATAAAGAAGTAAAAATACGACACCTTCGACCTTGACCTCCAGTTTTTTGCCTCGTATTCGTGGTGGTGGTTGTAATTAGGTTGAAATGGACAGATCTCCATTTAGTATCTCCGTCGGAACTGCAAAGTTTTATTTTGATATTAAGACATATTAGGCATAAACATTAACCCTAATTAAGAGGCATATTGATATACTATCCACTATGAAGTCAAACATGCTAGTTTTAAGATTCAAACAATTGAAAAGGATTTGTTACCAGAGGAAGTCCAGAACTAACACAATTTTTTGGAATGTCTAACATTTGTTACGAAGTAGTAGTTCCAACTGTATTTGTTTGTCCCCAATTTGAAGTAGTAGCAAGGAAAAACTTAAGACCATACTAGTGCTTCAACTGCAAATTGCATATTAGCATCCTTCACATGAGGAGTTAAAGGAAGATATCAGATGTAGTGCGGGGTGATGTCGTCGACTCGAATTAGAGAATTGAGAGCGCACGATTGGTTTGAATTGGAGAAGGGTAAATAAGTAATTTCCATTACTTAAATTTTAAGAGATTAAAACTATGGAGGAAATGTTTTATAATATAGTAAAGATTACTAATCAGGTTTAGTTGATAAATATCCGAATCTCGTCTTGGCAAAGACATATTTGTAAGGGTTTTGATATTAACCACCTTAGGGTGGTCTCTAAGACTATTTTTTTTTTATTTTTTTTTATAATATTAAAATTAGGAGATTCTTATCAAGAAATTAGTGACCATATTTATCTCAAAAGAATCAAATTATTATTTTCCTTTTATTTAGAAAAGTTAATAATTAATTTTTTATTTCCATACCATTTCTCCCTAATTCTTTTTGGCCGATTAACATGTACTTGAATTAATACAAACATAAACTAAAATAATTCTTTTATAAAGCAATGAGAAAACAAAAATTTAACCACTAACAAAGAA
Organism: Senecio squalidus; assembly: GCA_910822075.1. Classification (NCBI taxonomy): domain Eukaryota; kingdom Viridiplantae; phylum Streptophyta; class Magnoliopsida; order Asterales; family Asteraceae; genus Senecio; species Senecio squalidus. The sequence goes on along the minus strand of CAJVGC010000001.1, from coordinate 5,480,333 downwards.
GATGTAAAAATAATTGAAAATTCCAATGTTTACAAATCAACAAAAAAGAAAACAAAAAACAAAAACAAAAAGTAAAATATGATTGTTTAATACTTTGAAGTAAATACGGGATTTACTCCAACATTATGTGACAAATCTTTTTTCATCCTTCTCGATACTTAGGTAGACACATTCTCCATGACAATATTTTCCTTATTGTCACACGTGATTTTGTATGTCCAATTTCCTTACATAAAGAACATTTGTTATGTTTTTTTCCCGCTATTTCGCTATTTCTTTCCCCCCCCCCCCCCCCCCCCCCCCCTTTAAACGTCTTTTCTTCGGACTACCTTTTGTGACGGATTTTGGTGGGCATAAAATGTCGTTTCCAATTTTCACTTCATTGTCTACACATATAGGTGCACCATTCGTTATTGACCCATCAATTCTTATGTTTTGTATCACATGACCACTTTGCAATGAACTTACACACCAACGTAACGGCAAATAGACCGATGATATCTTAAAACAATCTTTGTGGAGGAGTGACCGAAAGATATGACGACAAAGTATTCCCAAAAACTCAAAGTTTTTACAATTACACATAGCAATATATCCATCCCAAAACACTTTATGACATCTATGATTTCCTTTGTCAAAAAGTTTGAAATTTAGTTATTCATTTGAAATCCATCTATGGTCTAAAGTAATTTAGTAAACCCATTATTTATGTTTTCATTAACCTCTTTCACTATATTCCCAAGCTTTTTTCAAACACCGGTCTACATATCTCAACACCTTTATAATTTTCGGCTTTTAAGAGAAGAAAAAATTAGTCAAATACTTTTTTCAAGTACCATATGTTTAAATAATTGTTTCAATGGTGATCATTATCATTTAAATAAATAAAAATATAAAAATGATAGGTATTATCTTTACATGACTTTGAATTTGGGAATCGATGGTCTGGTAGATTGATAAATTGGCCAAAAAGAATTAGTGGAGAAATGATATGAAAATAAATAATTAGTTATTAACTTTGCTAAATAAAAGGAAATGATAATTAAACCATTTATAAGTTAAATATAGTAAATAATTTATTGACAAGAATATTTTAATTTAATATTATAAAAATATAGAAGTGTTGTTGTAACTAACAAAATTATTGAAGGTGACATAATGGAGACTAATGAGTCAAAAAGCTTCACTTTTACACTACAGGTATGATACTTTTGGAATTTGAAATTTAAAAATAATTAACATATTACATATAATATTAAAAAACAATTTATGGCACGAATAGCAATGTGAAAACAACATTTAAACTAGTTAGTAATTACATAAAGAGAAAAGTGTGTTTGGATTCGTGTATATGGGAAGGTTTTTTCTATCCGGTATATGGGAACGATTTTCTTTATTCGAATTTTTAAACATTTTCATGATCATACTAAAATATTTATCTATAAGTTTCGATTGAACGTTTATAATGACATTAGAGTGTCTTACATTTAAAAGTAAGTTGTATTTAAATGAATTTATTATATAAATTAAAAGTAAACTATTCAATCAAAAGGGAAAATTTGAGAACGATAGTTAAAAACTTAAAACGACTCTAAGTTTTCCTTAACGACGTAGACTAAAAATTCACTTTGGCATCCGACAACTAATTTAACTTGTTTCCTTTAATTCTAACCATATTGAAAATAGATACGTGGTATATTTTTAAGATTTTTCCTTTGTTAAAAATAAATCACACTGTTGCTAACATCGATAAATTAAATCCGAGTCTCTTTAAGAGTTTTGATGCTATACAAAATGTAAACTTATTATCATTATCATTAATGTGATGGTGATCCGGAAAATCTCAATATAACTTTTCAGTGATGTATAACAAATCATGCGATAAATTGTTAGAAATAGTCCAAAACGTTGTCAATCTCAAAATTCCTTTATTAAAAGCATGACCTTCCTATAGTAATTAACAAAAAAAAAAACTAAAAATTATACATTTTTTTTTACTTTTAAAAGACTCGAGACGGTATTTGCTAAGAAAACAAATGATAACGACATCCTTAGAATTTCTATATTGGTGTGCTCCAACATAGAACGGCTATAAGTCATTTCTTAATTCTTAACGAATGCAACTAAGGAGTTTAGAAAAATGATAACGACATCCTTTATGTTGTGTTTTTAAAATTTTATTTATTTAGATAGATTTAACGTTCATAGCTTGGAGGAGTGCCCGGTTCAACTAGCTTTCGTAAGTTTACAGTTTTCTAACCAAAAATCATCTGCTTGTTGCTTGTTTGCAGATGTTTATAGACCAAACTGATCTATATAAATATAAAGACATAAGATAGGAAAGACCCTTCCGCTGCTCTCCAAATAAAACGTGCAATTTTAGGATGTAGCCGTATATTCCAAAACATATTACCGAGTGGACTGAAGGATGAATACATTATTTTTAGTGTAAAACTTCTAATTCCTTTTAGAGATATAAATGAGTCGAGTTACTCATGAGCTACTTAAACTTGACTCGAAAAATTTTGGATTAAAGTCAAACTAATACGATTTCTAGCTCGAGCTTGAACCCAACTTTTAGCTTGTTTATTAAATGAGCTCGAGTTTCATACACCGAGTTCACACACATAAACTAGCCTTTTATGATTTACTTGTAAAGATAATATTTAATTAAATAATCTATATTATTATACTTAAAATTATCAAAACCTGATTCAAATAATGTAGTTATTGTTGGTATTTTAATAGTTTTAACAAATACGTGTCCGTAAATGTGTCAGTCTACGAGAAGACACGCATTAACATTTAGACACGACTATACGTTTATTATTTGCTAATTTAGCATTAGTCTTAATCATAAACGAAATATACATTCTTTATTATGATAAATATTTAATCTAATAATTAAAAGAAATAAGAAAATATATAAAAGAAATAAAGAAAGAAAAATAAAAAAATGAAAAATAAAAAAAGAAATAAATATAATGTCCTTTTTACATTTCGAACCCGTGACCTTATTGTACAACAAATGCAACAAACGCCTTAACCTGTGGGCTAAGTCCTGCATAAAACATATATAATATTTTATGTAAGGGAATAAAATTTTCGAAAACACGAAAATTATCGCGATACTGAGAAAGCAAGCCGATCATAGACGGAGGTTTAAGCTTGAAGTGAAGTGTCCGACCTAAGGTGAATCCAAACTTGAGGCGGAATCTCTCATCGGGTCATCCTTCATAGATAAACTCTCACTGAATATCTTTTGCAGCAAACAAAATCGAAGCAAAATATATATATAAAAAAATAGAATAAAAGTCAGCTTTCGATAATACAACGCCCTCACTGCAAGTAGGCTCCTCGTTCTTCAAATTGTGTTTATCTTTGTCCCTCTTCTGATCATCGCGGTTCTCGTTGTCTATACCTTGTTACTAATAAGGTTATTATTTCCGGACATATAACTTTTGATGAGGATCACTTCCCTTTCCTCTTTTCCTGCTCATCTATGGGACATTGTATGATCGACCGATATAAAGAAAAGTTATAATACTCTCCTTATGAATCAAACAACATAAGTTTTCTATGAACTCACACCAAAATTATGGTTAAGAACACTCATTGAGATCCTCTACTTTAGTTAATTTCAAACACTTTCAAGTACAATGGCCGAAAACATTTATCATTCAATCACTTTTGACTACTAATCGTTGAATCATAAGAGATTTAACACAACCCATTGTGATTAATCTCCCGTAAGACTACGTTTAAGTTAAAAAAGAAAAAAATCAAGAGCATTGTGACCTTGTTAAAAAGAATATTGAAATATTAAACATGTCGAAAGATTACAGGAACTATAAAAATCGATCACACCATGCCGTAGGAAGGGTAAAAGGATCCACAAATCGATCAATTAACAAGCATTTTCATATAGTTTCTTAAAGACATGGACAAATTGAGAGGATCAAGAAGTTCAATACTCTAAATATTAAAATTAGTGACCTAGATAATCAAGAACGCTTGATTTATTTTCAAGTTCATATATGAATAACGAAATGAACAATCAGGAACAAAATTTCAAGCCACTTGAGTTATTTATCTAAACTTAAATGTTAGTGGCATATATAACATTTTGGTTTGCAATCAATATTACTTGAACCAAATTCAAACCGAAAAGATCAAAATCCTCTTTTAAATAGTGGGTTGCATACTGCCCAATTGGATGTCACTGTGGCCGCGAATCACTAATATAGTCGTTCAAAAAAAGAAAAAAAATACAATCAATGAGGACTTTACTTTTTATGTTAGCAAAATAGTTAAAGAAAATGTACAATTATCAAAACACTCCAAAGCCAAAAGTATATTGCTATTTTAGGAAGAGTGTAATTAATATGAAACATAGACACACATTGGAAAACTTTTAATCGAGTAAACTAAAACAAACACACACAAAATATCCTAATATAGAAGTTGTATAAGTATGACCTACACTCATATAGACAAAATTTTGATGACATGAAGCAACATTTTATTGGCATGCAACACTCCATGACGAAAAAGATGGGATCATGACTTTTCAATTGAACAAAATGACAACTATTTTTATATAAATTATGACATTTTCTTTTTTTGTATATATACAAAAATGATACGGCTATCATGTCATACAACTCAATAGAGTTATATGCATTACAGATACTCTTAGACATAAAATCAAAAAGGTGGTGTGCATATAAAATTGTTGGGTACAATCTCATCATGAGATACATATTATGCCTAATTCAAACAAAAAATGTTCAATCCTTAAGACTTACAAATAAATTACCGAAATCTTGTTCGAATTTGAGATTACAAATCGGCACCAACATCAGTTCAAGAGAATAAAATCAAACGATCCATGGATTCTGGTGGTGGCGATTGTTCCACTTTTAAAACTTTTAAACACATTGAAAAAATAACTCATAGGTATATATATGAAAGGACAAAATTGAAATATTGATAGGTTATCCAAAAGATAGTGTACTTATTAAAATCTTCTATAAACCATTAACATAGTACAGTTTTGATAGATATAATATAGAAAATGCTAACGCAGTCGATGAGAATTAGAAACTATGACTCGATGTATGTATCAAAAGATAATTAGTATTAGACTTATTATATTGTATTGGATAGTTATAGCTTAGTTGGGTTAAGCCCATGTATTGTATCTATATATTTGTACGTTGCTTATTCATTAATGAATAGAATCAATATTATTCTGCATACCATAATATGGTATCAGAGCCTAACGGGCTCTCCTAAACTTTCTCCACTATAGTCGATCCTATCCCTGCCTTTCTCCTTTTTTGTTCGCTGCCTACCACAAACCCTAATTAGGGTTCGCTGCCTACCTAGCTTCCGCCACTGCTTGCTACCTGCCACCTGCTGAATTTCGCTATTGCTTGCTGTCCTCATTCGCTGCTACCTATTTGCTTTTCCCTATTGCTTTTCAATCATGTCTGGAGATGATGCTCCTCGCAATTATGACAAAGTCCTTACTATCACCAACATCAAAGCTTACATTCCCATTACCCTTGATCTTGAAGAACACAATTACGCTCATTGGAAGAGGATGTTTGAGATGCACTGTCTCACCTGGGACGTGGATGGCTTCCTTGATGGAACTATTCTTCCTAAAGGCACCACTGATCGCACTTGGCTCAAAATTGACAATCTCATACGCATGTGGATATACAACACCATCAGTCAAAACATACTCCAGATGGTTATGACAAAAGATGAAACTGCTCGTACTCTATGGAAGGCACTAGACGACTTGTTTCAAGGCAACAAAGATGCTCGAACCATACAACTTCATGACGATCTTCGCAACATTCGTATCGGTGATCTTTCGGCCTCTGCTTATTGTCACAGGTTGAAAGTTATTTATGATTTATTGGCAAACCTTAATGATCCAATTGATGAAAGGGCACTTGTGATGCATGCTATCAACGGCTTACGGGGCCGTTTTCCGGGGTTAGGCTTCATTAAGCACCTCAAACCATTGCCCTCCTTCGCGGATCTACGCACCATGCTTTTGCTAGAGGAATCTACTAGTGACCGTTCCCGTCTATCGAATGAACCCACCTCAGCTTCGCCAACAGCCTTGTATGCGCGTGGCAATCCTCGCAACACAAGTCCTCACCCATGTCGCAACTTTCAACGCGGAAGCTGTCATTATGGCAGCAAGTGCAAATTCCTCCATGGCGAAGCCCCCCGTTTTCCAGCCCCGACACCTACTGGACAGGCTCCACAGCCACGCGCTTCGGCTCAGCATGGCTCGCCACAACAGCCCCTCGGCTCGGTGCAATCTCAGACCAGCAGCACCCCAGGTCAGTCCTTTGGCTCGTCTTCTGGTTCCTTTTTTCAGCCGGGGAATTTTTTGGGTTTTGGGGCCCCATTTGGTCCCGGGTTTGGAGCTCCACTAGCTCCCGGGTTCGGGTTTCCAGGATATCCAGCAGCAGCTTATGGGCCACAGCCATCTCAGTTTTTTGGGCCACCAATGCCACAGCCTGCGGTCCAGTTCCAGCAACAGCAACAGCCCGCTCCAGTCCAGGCCCAACAGTCCGTGAATTCAGCCCAGCAGCCTATGCAGTCCACTCCAGGTGCTTTCACGGCTCAGTCACACAATCCCGCGCAGCCTACCAATCTTCCTCCGGGTTTCAGCAACTTCTCTTTTAAAGATAACGGGGAATGGTACATGGATACTGGAGCGACATCTCACCTTACATCGGATGCAGGTATTCTTCGTACTATTCTTAATAAGTTTAACATTTCGTCTATTTATGTTGGTGACGGGGGAAGCATTCCCGTCACAAACTCAGGCCATAGTATTATTCCAACCAAACATCGCCCTTTACATCTTCGTAATATTCTTGTCACCCCAAGCATAATTAAAAACCTTATCTCGGTTCGTAAATTTGTTACTGATAATAACTGTTCTATTGAGTTTGACAAATTTGGCTTTTCTGTGAAGGACCCTCGGACCCAAACAATTCTACTTCGATGTGACAGTACAGGTGACTTATATCCCGTTCTTCCCACCACCAAGCCCACTTTTGCCTTTTTAGCTTCAAGTCAGGACACGTGGCATCAACGGCTTGGACATCCAAGAGACGATGCTCTTCGAGTTCTTAGCAATAATGGTTTAATTTCGTTTAATAAAACTCAGTCTGTTTCGTTATGCAAACCGTGTCAACTTGGCAAACATGTTAAATTGCCTTTTTTTAGTTCTTTGTCTATTGTTCACAAACCTTTTCACATTATACACTCGGACTTGTGGACTTCACCGGTTCCGAGTGTTAGCGGTATTAATTATTATCTTTTGTTTTTGGATCATTATTCGCATTTTTTATGGGTCTACCCCTTGCGTAGGAAAAATGATGCTTTTATTAAATTCGTACATTTTCGTGCTTACGTAAATAATCAATTTGGTTGTGATATAAAGGCTTTTCAATGTGATCATGGCGGTGAGTTTGATAATAAGGAAATGCACGATCTTTTTGATAAAAATGGGATTTTATTAGGTTCTCTTGTCCAAAAACTTCACAACAAAACGGTAAGTCGGAACGCATGATTCGTACAATAAATAACTTAATTCGCACTCTTCTTTTTCAAGCGAATCTTCCGGCTATTTATTGGGTGGAAGCCCTTCACATGGCTACCCACCTTTTAAATATTTTACCGTCCACCTCTATTAAAAATGAAATCCCCTTTACTAAACTTTTCAACAAACCACCGTCCTATAGTGAATTACGCGTTTTCGGGTGTCTATGTTACCCGCATCTATTTCCAAAACATAAACTTGATCCCCGTTCCACACCTTGCATTTTTCTTGGATATCCTGCCGGCCATCGTGGTTTTCGTTGTCTTGACTTGGCTACCAAAAAGATTATTCTTTCCCGTCATGTCGTTTTCGACGAAACTTCATTTCCCTTCGGTTCCTCCCTTTCCGCTATACCTACATCCCACTATCACTTTTCGGATGATACCATTAATATCCCGCTCCGCACCATATTAAACCCCACCCCCCGCCACCCCCCCCCCCCCCCCCCCCACCCCCGAGTCACCTCCGCCTTCACCGGCGCACACCCCTCCTCCGCCACCTCCCTCGCCGCCACCGCCTCCCTTTCCGCCACAGCCACCACAGCCCCCCTCACCGCCACCGCCACCCTCGCCACCCACTCACCATATGCGCACTCGCTCTAAACGCGGTATTTTTAAACCCATCACTCGCCTTAACCTTAATGTTACCCATCACTCCTCTATTCCCCGCTCCTATCTTGCCGCCCTTAAAGACCCTAAATGGAATAATGCTATGCTAGACGAACATGGTGCACTTATTAAAAATGGTACTTGGATACTTGTTCCCCGACCTCCGGGTGCTAATGTTGTTTCTTGTATGTGGCTGTTTAAACATAAGTTTCATGCAGATGGTTCTCTTAGCCGATATAAGGCTCGTCTTGTTGCAAATGGTCGCAGTCAGCAGCAGGGTATTGATTGCGATGAGACCTTCAGTCCGGTTGTTAAACCCGGAACTATTCGGACAGTCCTCAGTTTAGCTCTTTCACGATCCTGGCCTATTCATCAGCTAGATGTCAAGAATGCCTTCCTTCATGGCACTCTTGATGAGACTGTCTATATGCATCAGCCTCCTGGTTTCTATGATCCTGAGCATCCTGATTATGTTTGTCTTCTGAAGAAGTCTTTATATGGCCTGAAACAGGCACCACGGGCTTGGTTTCAGCGGTTTGCAGGATTTGCATTACGCCTTGGTTTTACTCACAGTCGCACGGACTCTTCATTATTCATTTTTCGTCGGGGCTCTGACACTGCTTATTTATTGCTATATGTGGATGACATCATTCTCACGGCTTCTTCTACATCTTTTCTGCAGCGTATTATTACCGCCTTATGTAGCGAGTTTTCCATGACTGATCTTGGCCCTTTGAGTTATTTTCTCGGGATCTCGGCCACTCGCTCCTCTCAGGGTATGTTTCTTTCTCAGCAGTCTTATGCACGTGACATTTTAGAGCGAGCCGGTATGCTCAACTGTAACCCCTGTCGGACACCCGTAGATACGGACTCCAAGTTGGGTCCTCATGGTCCTCCTGTTTCTGATGCTACTCTCTACCGTAGTCTTGCGGGGGCATTACAGTATCTTACCTTCACACGCCCAGATCTCACCTATGCTGTTCAGCAACTATGTTTATATATGCATGATCCTCGCGAGCCTCATCTACAGGCTCTTAAGCGTGTTCTTCGCTATGTTCATGGGACTCTCAATCTGGGCCTACAGCTGTATTCTTCGTCCACTACTCAGCTCACTACTTACTCTGATGCTGATTGGGGCGGATGTCCGACATCTCGTCGGTCTACTTCTGGCTATTGTGTTTTTCTTGGCAGCAACCTCTTATCTTGGTCTTCTAAACGTCAGTCTACGGTTTCTCGTTCTAGTGTCGAGGCAGAATATCGGGGCGTTGCCAATGCTGTTGCTGAGACTTCTTGGTTACGTAATCTACTCTTAGAGCTTCATAATCCACTTACGTCTGCCTCGGTTATTTTTTGTGATAATGTCAGTGCTGTCTACATGTATGCTAATCCTGTTCAGCATCAGCGCACTAAACATATCGAGATTGACATTCACTTTGTTCGTGACAAAGTCGCTACAGGAGATGTTCGTGTTCTTCATGTTCCCTCGCGTTATCAGTATGCAGATATTTTCATGAAGGGTCTTGCTTTTCCCTTATTTTCGGATTTTCGCACCAGCTTGAGCGTTCGTGTTCCCCCCGCTCAATCTGCGGGGGCATATTAGACTTATTATATTGTATTGGATAGTTATAGCTTAGTTGGTTTAAGCCCATGTATTGTATCTATATATTTGTACGTTGCTTATTCATTAATGAATAGAATCAATAATATTCTGCATACCATAATAATTAGAACCTATCAACAACCGTTCACGTAATATAATGATAACCTATGAGAACCCTAAAACGAAAGGGTGTGTAGTTTATGGCTAAATTGAGCTTAATTGGTTGAATGACACGTACAATATTAATGGGTCGAATATGACTATCCAAAAGGACAACATATATTTTTTTAGAAATTGCTTAATCAATACCTTAATGCAACACCATAATAATTTCATTTTATGGCCAAATGAGTAATAAACCAAATGACCCAAATAACTTTTCAAACTAATTTTTTTTGTTGAATTTCTCGTCGTCACTGCATCACGCAAGTTCTACACTACTAAATGTACTAAAGTTAAAAAGAGCAAAACACTTTAAGATGTTAAACTTAAATCCATATAATACATGCCTTGGCTCTTAAGCTAATTCATTTAGTGCAAATTTTCAGGATTCTCATCGATGTTGTATGCCCATACATATGTACTTATTAGTAATGTTTTAAAAGTGGGTTATAATTTTTTAAAAATGTTGATAATAACAATCCTTAAAGTTGTGATTTATTGGATAGCACATGCAAATTTATACATTTAACGTTTTTAATATTCATGGTTGATATCTTAAAATACAAGAGACAAATATTGATAAAATACAACTAAATAATACATCTAAAAGTTTATAACCATATTCCACATAACTGTTATTATTAAAACTCATCTTTTACTTCTATAATCTATGTTTAATTCAAGTTTACAATAAAAGTCGAAACACCTTGATCCAAAGATCATTGATATGAAATAAAAGATTTTAAATTTGAACGATTCGACCAAACTCTCAGCTATACATGAAGGCCACAATCTTTCTCACGTGACAAAGTAAAGGATCATCATCGAATGAGTTTTGAGGTTATGTGTTTTGCTCAACTATTTAGGCTTCTCAAAGTTACAGATGCGAAATTCTCAATAACTACTTTTTTATATCGTAACAAAATTAAAACTTTACTTGTCTATTGTTTTACCCTCGATAAACAAGAAAGGCGGCTTAGTACACGTGTGAACTGAAAAGATGAATAATATATTATCTCCTAGTGGACTAATGTTTATGTCGGTACTCTCCACATCATATTTAATGTGTTTGAATATGTTCTTTTAATACTATATAAAAAAATATATATACGGACGTACATTTTGGAAAAAGATGTGACATATATAAACATCACAAAATATGTGATATTGTAGTTTTTGAGCAAATAGGTATGAGCATGACATCTTTTAATGAGTTGGTTAAAAGATTTAATTTTTTTTGAACGGCAAAAATACAAACAAGAAGTTTTGACATTGTCATTATTCTATGTCTGTATTTAAATATATTAAATTAACAAGAAGCTAAAAAGACTCAGTTACATAAGCGTATACATTTGATTTTTAATCTAAAATGACCAATCAAGTTTGCGCATACCCCTATTGTTACACCATAAAAGATTGAATTTTATTTATACATATTTAAATGATTGAATTGTATTCAAGATAAAATTGCTAGAGTTGAAATCTTACATATTTACAATGTTTCTTAACTCATGAAAGGTACATCGATAACGAACGACATAATTTTTGTCCAATTTTGGTTTCTTATATCTCCTTAAGAAAAAAGGAAATAAATGTTTGAATGACATTGTTTAAAAACTAAACATTCGTAGAAATGGTAAGAAATTCTTAATTTTGAAAATTAGAAATTAGAAATTTATTAATTTCACAAATGCAGAATTTTATGCATTAGATATCATTTTATAATGGTCCTTGTTGTTTTAAACCGTAAATCAGTAAATGTGTATGTGTGTGTGTGTTTTTTCCCCTTTCCATATTCATAGATTTGTATATGCCTATATGACTTTTGCATATCGACATACTATACATGTTATATTCATTAATTTATCAAATTAGACTTGCTCTTTGCGCGACTAAATAAATTTTTCACAAGCAATTGGATGACATTTTTTGTCATATTGACATTTAAAATCTGATAAAAGAAATTTGAACGTGAAAAAGATATTTATAAAAAGTTTCAAAAACAAACTACAGACCATCTCTAACTATTTGTTCCGATCATATCTACAATTAATTTTTTTTTACAGCTTTTATAATATAAAAACCAACATAGACAAATAAATATGAAATATAACATACCTCACACCATACTAACCCCAAATAAAAGTTTGCTTATTCTAATTATTAAAAATATTCAAAAACTTTTCATAGTTAACATTAGTATTAATTTAGATTATAATCGTTTGAAAAATAGGAATCTATACTGATATTATTAATTTTATTTACTCTTTTGAACAACTAATATAATTAAAACCAAATTAAATTATTTAAAATAAATACTATTTATTAATTAATAGGTCATTAAAACTAATTATTGTTATTAATGTCATTAAAATAATGTTACATGACATAAAAGAATTTATTATTAATATAAAGATTTATTATTAATATAAAGATTTACATTTACATTTATTTTATAAAAGAATTTAAAAAGTTTAAAACAATAACAATATGATAGTGACATCACCATTTAAAATTTTGTCTTATGTGGACTATCCAAAAATTCGTCACATACGTTGTATGACATCATCTTATACTCTCATTTATTAGATTAAAAGATATCATATAAGCCCTAATTTATCCTTACTTAATTATATACATAGATCCACACAAGCAAACATTCATATATATACACACATCACACACATATTACATATATCATACATATATTCACATGTACACACACATGTATAAACGGATATTCTTTCGCGCATTCTTGATGAAAGGTCACGAATATAATATTATGGCGTCTTATCAATAACTACTGATATTGGTAATTGTTGTTGATCTGGTCTAATTTTCGACCACTTATATATGAGGTTTTTCCCTTTTTAAAAAATAAATCGAACCAAATAAAAAAAACATCACCAATGGATAAGACGATAATTATATGATAAATATCTCAAAGCATTGATAATGATTGAGTCCCGACGCAAATATAATATGAGCCCACAAATGCGAAAAGATTGACCCAATAGTTGTTTATGCTTTTAATAATATGGAGAGTAATTTAAAGTCCTCATTATTTGCATAAAGTTGCAAAATTCGTCTTTTGCTTTCAATAAATACATTATGTGTTCATGATCTTACTGTTTCATTACGGACTTGGTACTTCTTGTAGATGTCGTTAGAAATGGTTGGTTAAATGACATTACGTACTATACGTCTTGAAATTGGGCAATGCACGAATCTCATAATCAAGCTCTTTCATCGACATCTACATCATTCAATAAAACACACCACCGATTTATTCTTCTAAATCTACAAAGCGCGCTAAATTAAATGTATAAAAGAATAACTCATTCAAAGTTCAAACAAAAATAAGCATGCATGTTCGTATTCATCAACAAAAGAAATATTATAGTTAGCAAAAAACAATCCGTAATTAGGACCTACAATGGTGGATGACTACGAGGGTTACCAGTAAGCAGTGAGTGACAAAGATTGGTGGGGGTGAAGTAGTCGTTATCGCCTCCAGAGCATTGTAGCCCAACTCTTCTCCAATTGATAGATCGATATCCACTAGAGGACCAAATCGTTAAGAAAAAAAAAAAAAAAAAGTAAAGCGATGCAATGTAATTAAAGAAAGTCACGAACTATTTTCATAACTTTAATGTATCGTATTTTTATTTATTTTAATTGGTTAATTAATCAACTTTAGAAAAGTATTATAAGAGAATTACGACTGGGAAGTATAGGGATGTTTCAAAGAAGGTGCAATCCATTGTATTTGAAAACTGGTTCCGACAATCATTGGGTTCACGGACATGTACTTTGAAACATGTTGTAGGCTTGTAGTATTTGACTTATAAAACTCATAATCTGTCATTTAAGTTTTATAATCCATTACTTATTCTTAAATTCCGGCGCTTAGTGATACTTGATAAGATATTACACCTATGAATAATCGGTTACCGAAATATTTAAGGGTTTTTAAGATTTGCGTTTTGGAAGAGATTATCTTATGTTATTATTGTATAAACAAATCGTTGATAGTTGATTTTGAACGTTTTTTCTAGATAGAGGAATGTGTTTCTTATTAATTATCATAAAGAACAAATGTAGATCAAAATCAATATAAACTCAATTAAGAAATCTATATCTACTAGCTTAATTATTGACCCGCATAATACACGGATAACTATATCGAAAAAAATATAATGTTAAACAAAGAATATAAAATATATGAAATATTAATAGAAACTTATTAGTCATTAAACAAAATGAATTATATTAACAAATGTTACGTTGTTTCGCTTATACATAAGCGAAATTATCTGGAACTTTATATCATTTTTTTTTAAGAAATAATAATTGCGGTGTGGAATATGAGATTATTATATTATTTCAAAAATATTATATACATATTAACGATTTTTGTAAGATAATTCGTGCATGTTTTTAAGATGAGTTATATGTTACGTATTTTTTAAATATTAATTTAAAGTAATTAACTGTGTTAAGTTATTTAAAGTAAAGAGTTAATTCATTTTACGTGTTAAGTTATTTAAAGTAAAGAGTAAATTCATTTTACTATATGTATAATCAAATTATAAGTTTGAAAAGAACAATAGAGTATGAGGTACTCGTCAGAATTAACCTTTTCGTTGAATTTATAATTTTGAAAATCACTTATTTAAAATTGTTTATTACAGTTTTAAAATTGATATATGTTTTCAAAATGTAATTGATCAAGTGTATTTCCGTTGAATAGCTGTTTGAGTGTGATTGTGTGGAAGATGGTGGTAGCAAATTGATTGATGGATAATAACAACCTAATCTATGGAAAAAAATAATAATAATGGAAACACTAGTTAGGTTAATAAGGGGTAAATCTTGTGATTCGTCTCCATTGAAAGAATCAGTTTTCCGATAACTAAGTGAAAAAGATGAAGTTCTAGGGTTTTTAGAGTGATTTGTGCGTACCTTCCATCTTTTATTTTTAGCGTGGACGTTCATCGAAAGCTAGGGTCAGGTTTAGATTCGTCTCGGTCGTACAAGAGATAACCGGTTTGGTATTAAATACCTCTCAATGCATTAAAATTTCCGTATTATTAAAGAACGAGAAGCATAGGCTTTTCTATCCAAAAATAGTATGTATAGTTTGAGAATCGTATTATGTAGAGAACCAAAATATCTATTCATTGTTCACTTGTTTTTTTTTTTAATCTGAAAGTTGATGATATTGTTTGGTTAAACCATTTTTATGACCTGAAATAATAATTAATATAATTGTAGATAAAATATTTATTTTTAAACGACATTATATTAAAAAACGACTAACAAGAAGTCTAAGAAAATACACAAATTTTAGTAGATAGATGATTATGGCGCACAACATCACTCAAACCAATCTAACGTTACATTTACATCACGACACTCAAAGAAAAAAATTAAGACCTCTTCGCTTAGAGAATATATGATGTTTGAAATCAATTAATTACTACTAAGTATTAGCATCTTATCCACTTTCTTTCTCTGTATATTTTGGGGTTTTTTGGTCTTTAGTAATTTATTTTTCGATTTTTCAAAAAATAAAAATGTTTTGAATATAAGAAAGTGACAAGTTATGCATGTGTAATATGTTTGACTTGAAATGGTCAACGTAGCTTTGCTGCTGTTGTCAAATTCGGGTTTCACTCATCACCTGGAACCATCGTCCTATTACTGGCTCCGACTATCTTTTCGTTCACACCAATAATAAAAATACAAAATCTTAATTAAAAAATACATCCAATGCACTCTTTTTTCTTACATGTTGACCCAAAAATAATATTGTTTAAATACTACTCGTTTCTTTTTAAATAATAAATAAAAGGGTGCAGTGCATGTGCTCAATTATTATTTTTAATTTTTGCCATTTTTAAGGTATTTCAAAAACCTTAGTTGATCATATATATATATATATATATATATATATATATATATATATATATATATATATATATATATATATATATATATATATATATATATATATATATATATATATATATATATATGGGTTGGTTCTTGTAAAACAAACTTTAAGTTAAAATAAGTAAAAAAAAAATTAAAAAATAATTTATAACGTTAGATATTTTGGATTATCGTTCATTTTAACCATATATAAAACTTTAAAAAACGAAGTTTTGTTGTACATCACAAAATGGATAGTTTTATCGTTGTGCATCAAATTTGAATATTTACTACACAAAAACAATGAATTTGATGCACAGCCCCTAAACGACATATATTTTGATGCATATCAAAATTTTCTTTTTTAAAGTTTATTATATTTGAATAAATAAACATAATACAAAATTACACATATTATAAATTATTTTTTCATATTTTTTTACTAATTTTACTTTAAATATTGGTTTATAAAAAACTCCTCATATATATATATATATATATATATATATATATATATATATATATATATATATATATATATATAGGGGAGGGTTCTTGTGAAAAGTGTTATATTTGTAAAAAATGTACGAAACATTCTTGTAGTGACATGTGGCAACTTTGGAAAAAAAAATTTTTTTTATTTTTTTAATAAAAAAAATAATATTTTTATTAAAAAAATATTAAAAAAAAAATCGATCTTTTTTTTTTTCGAGAATTTTTTTTTTTGCCTCGAAAAAAGTTATGTACGAAAAAATATATGATGCAAATTTATAATGCACGTCTATGATGAACATTTATGTGTGCATCATAGTTGAATATTATAGCTTTTTTGTGTGTATCATAATTCAATATCAAAACTTTTTTGTGTGCATCATTAATGTGTATCATATTTTGTATGCATCATTAATGTGCATCATATTTTATATGTGCATCATATGACGTGTCATATTACGTTATCAAAAAAAATTCAAATTTTTTTTTTCCAAAATCTTTTTTTTTTTCGATATTTTTTTTTTATTAAAAAAATAAAAAAAATATTTTTTTTTAAATTTGACATAAGTTGCCACATGTTATTCTCACATTTGCTTCTAACACTTTTTATAAATTTCAAACTTTTTATTTGAGCCTACTCATATATATATATATATATATATATATATATATATATATATATATATATATATATATATATATATATATATATATATATATATATTAAGTGTTTGTAGATGGTTTAAAGATTTCGATTGTTACAAGGATTGGTCTAAGAATTATAGGGAAATTATTTTACCCATGCCAAAAGGAGATGTATGATGGTATACTCATGAACTCATTTCTATAAATGTTCGGTTGATATGATAAATAAACATTTTCCCATCGTGATCGTCTAAGTGTAGAAATAGAATGACGCACAATGAAAAGACACAAGTATAAGATTAAAATTTCAAAATTAGATTAAAACAACATATTATAAGTTTATAAAATGGTGTAGCCTAATGATGGTGATTTGAGAGTCCATTTGACACAGGTTGAAACTTAAGTTCAGCTCTCAGACGAGCAATTTAGTTCTTGTTCACGTTTTTTTAATATGGACGGTCAAGTTTTTCAACGGATGACGAGTGTCCAAAGTTCCTAAAAGGCTTCAACATATTGTTGTAAGGTAGCATATGGACGGTTCAACATTATTAACACTTATCATCTACAAAGTTTATAAGACCATTCGTGTGGACTGGGTTATTTAAAAGTTATAGCTCTAGTTATACCTCATTTTCCAAGCATACCTTGGATCCTCGAACCCAGTTGCATCTTCACATACACTAAATATACCTCTATTTAAGGTAGTCATGTACCAGAGTGTTAGTTTTCAGTGTCTATATATTCGTTGTAGTGTGTTGTTTATGATTTACGAGAAATATAAATAATTTCACACTCAATAAAGAACCTAAAAGTTCTTAGACCATCTTCGGTGTAAGCATCAAAAAATAAGAATGGTGTAGATTTTATTAATAATAATTTCTAACAAGACAACGAAAATTGAATTTTTTTTTTTTTTGGTCGAGCTAGAGCTATTTATTTATTTATCAAATCACATCAAATTTGGCCAAGATATGATATATAGACCTTAAAATAAGCCTAAATATATGCTTAAATCATAGAATCCTGCTAATTATCTTTCTTTCACCAATTAATTTTTCAATTAACTAATAAAAATTTTAGGCTCTTGTATAATTAGGCCTCCAAAACATTTTCCAATTTGGTACAACATTACATACCAAAAAAGTGGAAATTGAACGGAAAAACAATAAACTTTGACTCAATTGTCATTGTTTTTAACCACCTTTGTTTTTTCTCAAAAAAAACGTCAAATTTAGATACGTTTTCATTGTGACTATTTTTTACCTTTTACCATATAGATGCTGACGTGGAGCCGGTTTTTTCTTATATTCGACTTTATTTTTTGAAATTTTTACACATGATTTTTACCGGCTACCGGAGTCAAAGGTAAAAAATAGTCACAATAACAACATATCTAAAATTGAATCTTTTTATGAGAAGAAAACAAAAGTGGTTACACATTATAACAATTGAATCAAAGTTGGATTCTTTTTAGTACAATTTTTCCCCAAAAATTATCAAATCAACCTTCTTTTTAATATTTGATCTTTAACATTGTAAGGTTTTAAATATGGTTTTTTACTTTTTTAAATGATTAATTGTTTATAACTATTTAATGTCAACATTTAGTGTATATCTATGGAAGGTGAAATCAATTTGGTACAACATAAATGAATATGCTACACCCAAATAATGTAACTATTTTGTACATATGTTAAATATGCTCTTAAAGTTTTTTCTTTTTGATATTCACACATGTATGTTTTGTAATTTGAATTTGTAACTTTTGATCATAAGGATTCAAACCCAAAGGTTAACAATTAAAAGAGTGATACCTTTGACATTTGTACTAAAAATAAATAAACATCTAAATATGTATATTCATGTAAATAATTTTCTAAAAACATTATACCTATGATGCATATATATTATATATCATAGAATTAAAGAAAAGGAATAGGTTTTACATATTTGGGTTATGAAAAATCTTTGATTCAAAAATAAATACCAGTTTTTCGTGTCCGTTTCAAAATCTTTTTGCTAGTCATATAAAATCACTTATCTAGTAACGTTTTGAGACTTTTATAACGTATTAAAACGTCTTACTACTAAATCATCTTGATAAATATACGCTTATGCCGGATACATACTACCGTCCAAACTGGTCCTAGTCAACTTGGTTGGCTTAATTCTTGGCAGCGCAGGGACCCTCACTCCACTTTGCCACCTTTGTCCACCATCCCCTATTTAAACCCCCTCAATTCCTTTCTCATTTCATCTCACCAATTCTAACCTTCAAGAGATCCACTAACAAACACTAAAACTTGAACAAAAATGGTAAGAGCTCCATGTTGCGAAAAGATGGGTTTGAAGAAAGGCCCGTGGACTCATCAAGAAGATCGAATCCTTATCGATTATATTAACATCCATGGCCACCCCAATTGGCGAGCACTTCCAAAACTAGCCGGTAATTACCAAAACTCGATCAATTAAACAAGTTTGCGAACAATAATATTTGCTAAATTTCGAGAAGTACTAATTTTTCGTAATTGTGTTGATCATTTCAGGTTTATTGAGGTGCGGAAAGAGTTGTAGACTAAGATGGACGAATTATCTAAAACCCGATATTAAAAGGGGTAACTTTAGTAGAGAAGAAGAAGACACAATCATAGAATTGCACAACACAATGGGAAATAGGTGTGTTCAAGTTTCAATAACAACATGTTATATGTTAGATACCATTATTAATGTTTTATTTTGTTTTTCGTTTTATGGGTCCTATTTATTTTTCTAATCATGTGATATGATATTATTTATAGATGGTCGGCTATTGCTGCAAGATTGCCAGGAAGAACAGATAACGAGATAAAAAATCTTTGGCACACGCATTTAAAGAAAAGACTTAACGCAAACCCTAATCCCAAAAAATCCGAGGTTCAAGAAAAAGTTGAGGAATCGAAAGAAGATGTAGAAGAAGTTGTTGGATCATCAGAAATAGAGACAAATTCGTCAAGTCAAACGAGTTATAACCAAATTGATTCACCACAACCTTCGGGTACTGAAATCTCTTCATTGACTACAAGTACAAATGATAACTTGTGCATGGATGACATGGTTTTGGAAAACTTCCCGGAAATGGATGATGAATTTTGGTCGGAAGTTTTCTCCGGTGATGATTCCGACGAGTTTCCGGTGGTTCATGAAAACATTAGTCAATTTCCAAGTGGATGTGGGTATGAGTCAAATACCCATGAGGATATGGACTTTTGGTTCAATGTGTTCACAAAAGGAGAGGAATTGTCACAAATCTAAAAATATGACATGTTTTTTTATATAGTGTAGTTTTTTACGTACTATTAATATTATACTAACACTTGCACTTGTATTTTTGGTGAAAATAAATACCATTATACTTGTTAAAATACAAAAGAACATTTGTGGAGTATAACAATGTGAATTGAAGTGTATATCTTCAAAACCGTACGTGTGATAGTCTTCGTGTCGTGATGACTTATGAAGTAATTCAAACGTTAAAATGTCAAATGCTTCGCCAACATCTATGACATATAGCCGTATAGTCATTTGTTACATCGGGTATATCCATGTGTTTCCCGAGGAAAAATCTTTGTCGTTTTAGCCTTTAACTATTATAAACAAATACGTAGTAATTTAAAGAATAAAAACATCTTATATCTTTCCTATTTTAATAGCTTGAAATTAGAAAGAAAGAAAAGAAAAAAAAGGTAATATTTTGCTTCTTTCGTTCTAAAAAAATTGTTCTATCTTTTTATTTATTTTTGTTTTAAAATGATTGTCTTGTTTTTTAAATATTGATAGTTAAAATATAGTAGTCTTTAATACACGGGTAAAATGAGTAATCTAAATAAAAAAGACTTCATTAACCATAAATATTTTATTTCGATCGTTTTTGTTTATAGACGTTTATTTGAGAACGGAAGAAGTATATGTTACTAGTTGCACTGAATTTCCTTTCTCACTTGTAATAATTTTATAATTAAATTAATTAAAAACTCATTTAGTCGTATTTTTTTTTCTTGTAAAGAAGAAAATATATTGGGGATAAGTTTACTTGTAGGGCACAAGTCAAAGTTGGTGACTTGATATGTTAAAATAAAACAAAAGAAGGGTGGATAAAGTAAATTTAATAATGTCAAAAACAATGTTGATAGTGATGAACAAGACTCGGTTAAAACTTTTTAAAATTGCAATTTGCATCCTGGTTTCTTTTTTTTAATCACTAGCAGTCATGTTTTTTTTGTTAGAGTTAATTAATAATTAGTACTTTTTTTAATATTAGTTAAGTGATGATTAAAAGAAGAGTAAAAAGTTAGACTGCTAAGAATAATTTAATCTCTTTGTAAGTTTTGATTGTGGATGGCGGATTATTCTGATGGTGATGTGATTTGCATACGGAACAAATTTATTCATTTACATAAAATACATGCTTGATGAGTTGTATAAAAGCTCCTCCATCCATAACACCGAAATAGGTGGTGTTATGGTCACGTCACCATAACACCATCGATAACATAATACCAGAAAAACCTCTCAGTCATAACATCAAAATCTGTGATCCACCAGTTTTATTATTTTTCATTTTTTTTCTTTTTACTCATATTATTTTTAATACATTATTAATATTAAAAATACATTAATAATAAAAATAAACTTAGAATAATATTAAAAATAAAAAAACGATACATTAAAATTTAAACGATAAAAAACAATACATAAAAAACTAATCGTCTCGTTCGGCGGCAAATTTGGCGCCTATTTCGGCCTTCAACCTCTCGACTTCGGCCCGATCCGCTGGCTCCATATCATGTGTTGGTATACAAAGAAATTTCATTTTCTGAAAACGGCGTTTGTCTTGGATCTCCATTGTTTTAGCTATCTTAAACTCGCGAAGTTCTTTGACAACGTCGTCGTTAAACTCGTCCCGCTTTGAAAATACATTAGAGGACGAGGAGAAACGTGCGACCTTAGGTGCTCGTGGCTTCCCCAAAGGTCGTGGAATTTCATCATGACCATAGAGTTCCGGTTCTGCATCGTCGTCGAGGTCTATCGCTTCGTCAACGGGTTTAAGATTCAGAAACTTTGCCGAATTATGTAAAACCTCCCACGCAGCATGATGACGAAATGGACGTCCGTTGTGTAGACGACTTTGTCATCCTCGCCGCGCGATCGATATCGTTCGGCACGTTTATGACATGCTATGAAAGACCGCAAATTTGCGCTCATAGCCCTCCATTTTGAACTTAGTGCGGTTTTTGTGAAAGGTTCCACCAAACCTTCGTTGAAAACAGCCATAACACGATACCAAAAAGTTAGACCGGTTTGTGAGTTTCCTTTTCTCCTACACTCCGACACATGAATCCAATTCTGCGCCAAACGTCGTTCTTGGGATTGTGACCACTGAACCTTAGACGATGGGGCTTCGACTTCCACAACCGTAGCTTTTTTCTTACCTTTGTCTTTTCTCTTACGAGAACTACTAGGTTCTGGTTGTTGTGGCTGAAACGATTGAGACGGTTGTGTTTGAGGTTGTTGGAATGATTGAGTTTGGGGTTGGTGGAATGATTGAGTTTGGGGTTGGTGGAATGATTGTGTTTGTGGTTGATGGAATGAATGTGGTTGTGAAGATTGTTGTTGTTGCCATTGCCAAAACTGGAATTGTTGTCATTCGTTCATGGCTTGTTGATGGGGTTGAGGTTGCGTGTTGGTGTTTCCACCGAGTAGTGAAGTAAAGCCACGGGGTTGTGTTTGGAAATTTGCGAAGCCCGGGGAAGAAGGCGAGTTGGGATCGGATGGCGAAAAATCGTTGTGTTGAGACATTTTTTCTTGTGTTATGGTTTTGTAGATAGAAAAAATATGATTTGGTTTTGTAGAGAGAAAAAATATGATTTGGTGTAAATATTTTGTGTTTATGTTTGGGTATTTATAGAGTTTATGTTAAAATAATTAAATAAATTTTTTTTATTATTAAACTTAATGGTCAAAAAAAAAAAAAAAAAAAACGTTACGTTACAACACCAACGCTTGACGAAAACGCCGGCCAAAACGCTACCCCCAGCCATAACGGCGTTATGGTTGGGGGGGGGGGGGGGGGGGGGGCAAAACGTGCCCTAAAACACCAGCATTGGTGGTGCTCTAAATAGATGTTTCCATGTTTTAATTAGGGGTGTGCATGGGCCGGGTTGGGTCGGTTCTAACCTAAACCCGATCCAAAACCTAAATTTCGGTTTTTAAAAACATAAAACCGTTCGATTCGGGTATTGTATGAGTTCGGTTTTTTTCGAATTCGGGTTTTGGACCGTTTAAGATGTTTGAAAGGGGGTAAAAATAACTGACATTTTATGGTTTCGGTCTATTGAGACATTAAAGTTCTATTCACAACTAAACATACTTCAGAGTTCACACTTACTTTATAACGCAAAATAAATAGCAAAAAAATTCATGAAACATGAGAATGAATGAATCACGATGTTGTTTATTAAAGTATGTTTTATAATTTTAATTTTCATAATTTGGTAACGAATGATTCTGAGACTAACATTTGATTCTTTTTACATATTTATTTACTCATGCACGTATTGATGTAGTTACTTAACATGGATTTTTATATTTTAAATTACATATTCTCTTCGTCCCAAAAAAACTGTCCACCTTTTTATTTACGTTTGTTCCAAAATTATTTCTAAATATGAATTACAAAAATATATAGATTTCCCATTTTGTCCTTTAAAGTTTTAACTTTTTAAACTCAAAAGGTAACCGATGTCTTTATTGCATAGGCAAAATGAGTAATCTACTAAAAAATCACTTTATTAACTGCATCTATCTTAATTTGACCGTTTTTTGTTTAAATACCTTTTTTTTTAATACGGAGGGGGTCATACATTAACAAATAATCCTCGATATCTCATTAGATTACTTTACATATTTATTTACTGAATACATGCATTTAGATTGTTTTTATTTATTTTAACATACACTGTAACCTTCTTTTATATTTATATCAAATTATCAATTAATTGGAACAAAACACATTACATATTGATGTACTTATTACTTCCTAGTTTCTAAGTAATGTAGATATTAGAAGAAAAGAAAATATATATATATATATATATATATATATATATATATATATATATATATATATATATATATATATATATATATATATATATATATATATATATATATATAAGTTTAAATTATTGGGTTCGGATCCAAACGGTTCGGTTTCTATTCAAGACCCGAACATAACTGAAAAAACCGGTTTCTAAAAATTTCAAACCTAAACTGTCAGTTTTATCTATTGGTTCAGTTTTTCAGTTTAGGTTTTTCCAATTTTTTCGGATTTTCAGTTTTTAGCTCGGTTTCTGCTTACCCCTAAGTAATATGTATTAATTCAATATTTGGTTGTCACACCCCGCTAAAGCGGAATACAGGATGTGAAGAGCAATAGCATTCGATACACAAGATATAGATAAATGCCATATTATATTAAAGAAAAACATAACATCCAAGGTTTACAGAGTTTAAAACAAAGTTTACATATCCGAAATACAAAATGGGGTGTTCAACCAAACCACCCAAACCCTTCCCGTTCTTGAAGTCATTCGCCCAAAAGCATATAGTCATCAGCTAGCTTACTCGTTACCTGAAAATACGAGTCAAGTGTTAACTACGGGAGACGTAGTTAGTGAGCTACAAGTTTAAGTAAAGCATAAGTTTTCAAATTGTAGTTGCATAACCATGCATAGAGTATCGCATTCAAAAATAGTTGTCACATAAAAATGTATAGAGTATAGCATTTGTGTTTATAGGCATTGACCACATAGCGCGACTATGTGACAATCCTAAGTTTTGCCCAATGATCGTTGCTAAGACTAAAGCCTACCCATTTAGTATTATGCACCATCGTTATAAGTCGTTGTGGTGAGGGTCAATCTACCCTAATAGCGCTATCCATATCTACTAACGGTCCTTTCCAAAGGGATTAATAGCAACTAATGTCCTTGGTAGTGTCGGGAGTTTTCAATGGTTTCTCACGTCCATGTTGTACAAAGTCCGCAACATGACGATCGATTGTTTTAGTCATTGGCAAATATAGCTTTCGTATCCTCGGCATTGATGGCAAAGCCCTCAACAATGCGGGCAAAATAGTCATTCGTTTTAGTATTCAAAAATATATAGCATTTCATAAGCGTTCAAAGTATACAAGTGTTTTCGTAATAGCATTCGAGTATCAAATCGTTTCATAATAGTATTCAAGTATCAAAGCGTCTCATAAAAGTATTCGAGTATCAAATCGTTTTCGTTTAGCATTCAAGTAGTAAAGCGTTTTTCAGCTTAAATATAGTTAAGCCTAAGACTCGCATTTCACCCCAAAAGTATTAGAAGCGTTTATAGAGTAGGGGTTTGTAACTCACTGTTTGCAAAGATAATCGTAAGCGGAATCGGTCTGAAAGTGTGCCGGGAATCACCGAACGCCTAATAATACCAAGTTTTGTTCAAGTGTTATTATGTTATTGTATAATATGGTAAATAGTCTTTAGTTAAACTTTTAAGTGTCAAGGTCCAATTTGTCCAAAAATCGTCCGAAACGGTTATTGTTATGTTTTAGTCCGAAAGTCCAAAGTTAGTGTTATTGTTATTATGTTAAATATGTTTTGTTTGCTAAAGTGTCTTTTATTATCTAACAAAATTTGGGCAGCGCTTCCGCGCCCAAATTCTATGTCCAAAATACAAAACACTTTCCCGCTCACAAAACACATATACATACATAACGTTTTTAAACATGTTCTTTTTTAGCATATTAAGTCCAATACAAGTCACTAATATGTTCATTTTTACCAAACTCAGTACCAAATGTCAAGTCTCAAAAAGTCAGAATGCGTAACCAAGTTTTAAACGGCCAAAACGACGATTTTCGGGAGGACAACAGCATGTGTGCGTCGTCCTAGGCCTCAGGATGGCGCACATGCCGCTGTTTTTCCCGTTTTTGTGTTTTTCTTGTAAAATCGTTTATTCCAACCATAGATTTCGACATGCAATCGGTTTAAACTTCATAATATGTTATTTTAACAATTTATACATAACTTTTAACCACAAAATCAAAGATTTAAGCATCATTTATTACAAACCCGTTTTTGTATAAAAATGGTTATAAAACTTCATCAAAACTTGTTTTTATAGCTTAGATCATACATGCAATGAGTTATATTAGTAATATAAGTAAAAAGGAAGAGTTTCTACCGAATGAAAGTGTTTAGATGATGGTCTAGGCGGATTTAGAGCTCCAAAAGTGTAGAAAAGCTTTTTAACCGAAATCTTTTGCTTCTTCTTGCTTCCTTTTGATGTTTGAATGGTTTTAAATGGTGAAAAGATGGGTTTATGTGGCTGGGATTTTCTGGAAATGGAGGAGCTCTTGAGAGAAAATGGAGAGAAATGAGGGAGTGTGTGTGTATGTGTGTTTTTAGTGTGTGTTTGTGTTTTATAAAAATGAGAATGAAAATAAAAGAAAATGATGGTATAGGGGGTCTAGGTTCTGCCAAAACTCAGTAATAATGTGTAAAAATCGTGTTTGGTTGGTATATAGTTTGTGCAAATCGAGACAAGCAACAAGATACAAAAAATTTCGGACTGGGGTGTCCAGGACGTCGCACAAGGGGTGTGTGCGGCGTCCTGGCTTGTTTTGCAACATTTTTGTGATTTTTCGTTTTTGCGTTTTGCTTCGTTGGACCCTTTTCGTTAAATGAAAGTTATAGATTATGATACGTTATGAACTTAGGAAAGTTCCTTAGGTGTTTTCTTGGTAATAGGACTTTCATAATTTGATTCCGAAGTTGATTTATGATTCCGATCCCGATCCGCGCTCAAAGGTTTAAAATGGAGTAAACTTGCGTTTTAAGAGTTTTGTGTGAGTTACAACGAGCTTAGCTTAAGAGTTATGTCTACGTAACCACATAGCACATAAAGTTAGTCATATCGGGCATCAACATAAACACTTAGAAGTTATAAGTTAGCGTTCTCGACCTTAGTTTAGACGGTTGTCACATTGGTGTACAAATTACTTCCCATTTTAAGGTGTCACTTAGTCTTAAATGTTAATTGCCACAATATTAATAAATAAATGAATAATGCAACATAATTGACACTTAACAAGAAAATCGTTTACTTTTAATAGTGTGCATCAAAATTAGGAGTTATAACAAGGCAAAACAAAGAAGTTACTAAATATAAACACGACTTAAAACGATCATTATTTTGATATTTTCTCGGTTGCGGTCCCTCACTTGAATGGACATAAAACGTGTAACCGGACAAACGCTATATGTTGCTAATCACTTCGTTGCACGACTCTAGAATCAACGAACATATATAGGTGGTTTGCTATTTTGCTTGACTTCCAGATCCACTCATCCACATATATTCTACCTTTATAGCTCCAATTTCAAATTTTCAATATCGTTTTTATGTTATAGTCATGCCCAGCCCAAAGGGGGTGCAGGTGGGGCGACCGCACAGGGCCCAAGTTCGAAAGGGGCCGAAATCTTATAAAAAAAAGTAGTTACGTTTTTAAATATACTAGTATGGTACCTGCGCGATGCAGCGGATGAAAAAAAATCATATTCAACAATTTACAATGGGGTAATGATTAATGGTAATTTATCATTTTTCTCGTTACATATATGTAGAGTGTAATATTTTAAAGTTCGGCCCTTCGGACAATATAAAAAGAATGTTGTGGTAACAATTTATGGTTCGACCATTTAACGATAATAATTATTATGTCATATAATCGATTTTCTCAATTCTTCTCCACTACCCTAAAGAATCTCAAATTTGTAAGTAAAGAAAAATTTAGATTTCAACGGATTTAAATTCCGTCATAAACTTTAAACAAACATGTTATGGAAAAAGAATTCAATTCAAATTCACTCAATTTTTTTATAGATTTCGTGAAACAAACACCATCGCAAAATATTTTCCGTTCGGATCATTCAACCCATTGGGGTAATTCGACTCAGTTGAAGATTAAAGTCATTTGCGAACATAACAAAAGTCTAATTTTCAGGTCATTTTTTTTTAATAGTGACGTCTAATAATTTCACGTTCGGTCAAAAAAAGAATTAAATATATTTCTTGAATAGTATTCCCGTATAAACCCATGTTTTCCATAAACAAAAACTAATTTTCCTTCAACGATGCAACAACAATTAAAAATCCATTCAGACACTACGCTTTCTAATCGTTTATCGTTCTGGTTTTCAACCCGAAAAAAATATTTTCATTCAAGAGATTCAAATTCAGTCTGTTTCCATGAATCCAATATGGTAACACATACTTTCGAATGGTGTAATGAAGGATAATCAATATGGTAGCAAGGTTTATTAACCTTAGAAGTATCAAATGTAATACTACTCAGCTTATTGGTATTAAGACTTATCGATGACCAATAGACGAATATATAAACTTTTGATGATAACCATCTTCCTAGAATTATAGAGCAACATGAACCACAACACTTTCAACTAACTTTATAAAATTTAGATTATAATTATCAAATATTTGAAAATTTACTCAATCAAATAACGTTTAAAGTTAAAAAATAATGGTTACATTAATACAAATTTTATATCAATTAATTTGAATTGCCTTTATTTTATATGGGTGCATATATTTTTATGAAATTAGTAATCGAATTAATTAAAGGAAATTAAGATTAGTTTATATCTTATATTCATTAAGGGATATATTACTAATTATACTTTATTTAAAAATTTAAAATTTTAATAAAAAGTGAAATATTTTATATATTAATAAAGATAAAGATAAATATAGTTATTATTATTTATTAGTTATTGTTGTAATTAAGGAAATGTCACTAATTGTAAATTGCTTTAAATGATAAATTTTGTGAAATGTATAATAAGGGTAGATTATTAATTTTAATTACTTAAATTTTAAGAGTTTAAGAGTTTGAAAGAAATGCTTTATAATATAGTTAAGATATGTGGCAGTGACTATTTGAACATGAGATTTGAGTAGCTTGGCTTGTTTGGCTTGTTGAAGCTCGTAACATTCATCCCCCAGGTCTCAAGTTTGTTCCTTAGCAGTTTCACTCTTAATTTATATTTATTTTTTTGTATTCAGAGACTCATTTTTTTCTTTCGCATGCGTCACCTGAATTTGCAGGACCGACTCTGGATATAGTCATTAGTTGTAAAAATCCTGTAAACTTAGTATATTCATTAAGTGTTGACTACGTTTAGTTCTGTCTTATAATGCAATGAATTTTAAATAGCTATAATGAATTAGAAATCATTAGTGGTAGAAGATTTATTAAAGGAATGGAGATGTTTTAACCCCTCGAAAATTATGAAATTTAGTTCTAGAATCAATGGTTTAAACAATAATAGTATAAGAAGTGATTTGTTCACAACAAAATTTAACCATATACAACAATTAATGTAATTTGACAATATTATCCTTCCATTAGTTTTATTAATTTTTTTAGATTTGACCCTTCTATTTTTACTCATTTTAATAAAAAATAACTCTCATATTCTATCTGTATTTTTTCAAGTCTTACGGGTCAATATACAACCATCTCTTTTATTGAATTTTATTTTATTTCTATAATTTATTATCCATGTCATCCATTTTAAACTAATGAAGCATGATTATGCCAAGTTATGGAGTCTTGAACAATGTGTATGTGGTAGTTTTTGTCAAACGTTGACGGATTTTATTTATGTATGTAACTTGGTTTAATGTTTGGTCAATTGTTATTTGTTATGTTAGGTCATGGAGCTGTTTTGTTTGGTTTAATATTTGGTCACTTGTTACAAATGTTATTATGTTGGGTTTTTTGGATATTGACAGTGATTTTAAGCTTGATCTATCTCTTGTTTCTTAACTTTTAATTATTTATTTTTGTTTCAAAAAATAATGAAATCGATTGTATTGTGGGTTTGAAATTTTAACTTTTTATTTCGAAAGTAATAGATGTATATATGTTAAAAAAGACCAAAACGTGTGTTGAAATTCAAAAGGATATGCTTGCCAAAATTATTTGTGTAGGTTGAATTGTGTAACGGTTAAGTGTTAACATTAATATAGGGGTAAAATAGTCTAGTCACATAAAATTGTTATAAATGGCATTAACAATAGTATTAATAACGGTTTAATCCATAAACTTTTATCAATTTATCTGTTTAACTTTTTTTTTTCTTTAAACTTTTAAATTCTTAATGTTTAAACTTTTAAACTCACGTCAACTAGTTGGAGAATGCTTTTGTCAAATAAGGTAAAGGAATAAAACAGTACGTTTTCTAAACTTAAGCCTTAGAATTGTAGGTGAGCATGATTTGGATTTTAAAAACTAGTACAATACTCGCGCGATGCTGCGACAAAGAAAAAGTAATACAAAAAAAGTTACATTATGATAATAATTTTAAATAGTTTCTCATTCGTTTTGTTATATATACATTGTACAGAATATAATATATCGGCACTTCGGGCCATCAAAAATAAATTTATTACATTTTTCAGCGTTTTTAGTTATAGTTTTTCGAAAAAAGTTTGAAAACTTATTGTTTTTAGGATTTAATGTGTTTTCTTTTCCATAAATGAATTATAAAAAATTAAGAAATTAAATGTTAGCAAAATAACCTAAATAAATTGGTGATAATTAAATTAAGAACAATTATGTGTTTTCGTTCTTAAATTTTAACATTTAGATTTATGAGGCAAATAATTTATAGATAGTATAGATATAGATAAATGAATTATAAAAAATTAAGAAATAAAATTCTAGCAAAATAATCTAAATAAATTGTTGATAATTAAATGAGGGGCCATTATGTCTTTTCCTTCTTAAATTTCAACATTAAAATTTATAGATCTAATACTTTATAGATAGTATATATTAGAAACTGTTTGGTTCAATTTAACATAGTTTTGGTTTCGAGAAGTTTAGTTCGGTTCGTTTTCACTTGGTTTTTAGGAGTAGAAAAAATCAGCTCAATAAGCATCATTTTATTCAAGTTTTTTGACAAACAAGTTCACTTTTGCCCTAAAGAGATATCATAATTTTGCTACAAATTATTTGCCATACCATTTTATTAATTACATGTAAAAGGTGAATATCTAATAGTACATTTTAAATGGTTCGCCTTTTCAAGTAAAACCATTACTTAACCAAAATCTTTTGTCTTTTCACAAATCAAAAACCATATTTGTGTTTTTGCTTTTGTTCGGTTTTTCTGATCCATTATATTGTTTTCTTATTTAAGTTTAATTCGGTTTTGTTACTCGTATATAAATGATACGTAAGTTTAAAAATCAAAACGATATCATATTGAAAAATTAAGGTAAAAACATTGAATGAAAATTAGAAAAGTTAAATCAATAAAATAAGGAAAATTAAAAGGTTAAACAACCATTAATCTTTAAAATCCATTCCGAAATTTAAACACTACGTTTCAAAAATGTTCAAGTTTTGTTACCAAAACGATTACTAATGCGCTCTTTCTAAAGCGTGTGTGTATATATCTTATGTATATCTCTAGAAAGAAATTCACTGCATATTTCTTCTTACAAGAATATATTTTACCTTATATATATTTTCTAATCGGGAAAATGCACCAGATGACAATTGTACTACACAAAAATATCCGTCTATGTCATTGTACAAAATTTATGTCTATTTACATCACTATACTACATTTGACCGTTTAAATTATAACCTTAACTTTTTGAAACCGTTTAAATAAGTCATTTTGGTGACCTGAAACCCTTTGGTAACCGCCACGTCATCATAGTGTACAAGAAAAAAAGCATTGAGTACAAACCAATCACTATAATACATATAAGGAAACGTAATTGCAACTTCATTCACCTTAAACAAACCACCAGATCGATTAAACACATGACGGTGAAACAGAGATTGATAATCAGGAAACCTACCGGAATAATCAATCATTACTTCACCCTAGCAATTGCAAATTCAGAAACGAATCATGAACAACAACACCTCATCCTCCTCCGGTGGCGGTGGTGGTTTGACTCGTTACAGATCTGCTCCGAGTTCATATTTCTCTAATTTAATCAACAGTGGAATCTACAGTGATGATGATGTTAATATTGATCAGTTTTTCAATCCTCTTAGGGTTTCTAACGCCGTCACCGTTTCCGGTAACGGCGATTCAACTGCTCAACGGATTTTGAAACAAATCGAAGGATTTCAACCGCAATTTATGGATCGGGAAATGAAAAGCAGGGATTCAAAGATTTGATGGATTTGCAGGTTTTTGAGAAATTTTGAAACTTTTTGGTTGATCGGGAAATGAAAAGCAGTGATTCTGAAACGAGCTTTCGAACTAGTAGATATTTTGTAGGTAGGAGTAGGACTTGCCAAATCAATTTCATAATAGTAATAATAACGAGTCTGTATCTAATTGTAGTTCTACTGTAGCTCGAAATCGATAACGGTGAAGAGAGAGAGAGATGAGAGATTGAGATTTTGATAGAGTAAATTAGGAGAGAGAGAGGATAAGTGGATTGTGACCGGGAGAATGGGTAATAATGTTTTAATTAGAAGGTTACTTGCGGTATAGTGATGTAAATAGACATAAATTTTGTACAATGACCTAGACGGATATTTTTGTGTAGTACAATGGTCATCTGGTGCATTTTCCCTTTTCTAATCTAATACAAAATATATATTGCATCTAATACAAAGAGGAACAATGTAATACATTTACATTTTTGTTGCATGATACATGTTTTGTATATAATTAAAATAAATAGTTAAAAGAGTTGCTGAACTATTAAGAAATGATGTTATCTAATCCTTAAAATAATACCCGTTCCCTGAGGTCGAGCGAATCCCGTTGTTCCGGTCCGAGAATCCCTACGTCTGAGGTCGAGCATCCCAACTTTGACTGTAAATTTGATGATGAACAATTAAATAGATTACATGTATATATGATAGTGAAATGTTAATATAAAAGGACTTTGTAGAAGAAAAATGTTTATATAAATATAGATAATATAAATTAAAGACTTGTTGAACTATTACTAAATGTTTAATTCCATTTCATTTTAAACTTTCAAAAAAATAATCTGTTTATGTTGGGTTTTTTTGTTCTACTTCCATCTATAGATCTGTATGAAAAATATATGTTTTAACTTCGGATTGCATAAGTTTCTAGCTTCTTTGTATTGCGAAATTTATAATTATTTACAAGTTTAACGAGAACCTTATACACATGTGCCAGATAAACGTTGTCAATCGTTAAGCTATGTAGAAAAGGTTTTGTGAAATCTTATTATGCAGCATGGTGTGCAAATAACACCATCTAGGTAAATCATGAAGTATGTTTAGTTGTCTGAAAATCTAGAAAACGTGTTTCTGTTTTTGGAATTCACATTTCTAGTTAATTTATAACATCAAATTATAAAGCATAAGATGAATGTTTTAAACATTTATGTTAGCCAGTGTTCTCAAAATTTCTTTTCGCCTGCCACCACCCTCGCCCCGACTGCAAACACCACATACACACTCTTTCTAGCGTCGTTGAACAACGCCCAACACGTAGGCACCATTGAATAACATAAGCTCCACTTGCCGCCGTCTAACACCCACCTTTGTCTATCTTCGCTGCTGATATTACACCATTGCTAGTTGTTGACCATCGACAATTTATCACTAATCTAATTACGGATTATTTTTCTTATTTTCTATTAGTCCCTCCGCCACAATTTTATTTTCCACAAAAGAAAAAAGAAAAAAAAAACTTTATCACTACTATGTTTGTTTGGTAGATCCTTTTTAAAAAGTTTTTTCAATAAAAAAAGGTTAATTTTGCCGGAGTAACATTAACTACATGGTTTTTTAAACCCAATCTAAACTTCCATCAAGGAGTAGGCTTCACTCAATGTTTTTTTGTCTCGGCGCCACAGAGCAAGGAATATGCTCGAATTCGAACTCAAGACCATTTTCAACCACTTGCGGGGTTGAATATATCTTTGAAGCACAAAGCTCCAGATGATATTTGAACATGAGACCAACTTCAAATTTAGAAATTAAAATTAATGGTTCTTCTTCCCTTCATCATCAAACTTTCTGCTGATTTTCTTCTTCCTCAGTATCAGAATCTTCTCATAGTGAAAATCAGCCGGAGAGAATGCAAAGAAAATCACCTGCACAGAAATTCAAAACGGTAATGAAAGACACGTGGAAAGACACGCGTCACAGGAGACTCGGGAACAATATCAAGCCCAAAAAAGCAGCCCGTTATAAAGCCCAAAAAATGTAGATTAAAAATTCTTCCGGCACGAATCGCAAAACATCAATGAGATTTAAATAGAAGGGTAATAGTCTTAAAATATAAAAGACATGTTTAGTTATTAAGCTTGTTAATCTTTTAATTTAAAATAAAAGCTCTAAATAAAAAGATTTTCCAAAATGTTTAAGACCTTTAGAAAAATAAAAACTACTAAATAAAAGCTCTGATTTACGGTCTACGACTGTTTAGCTAAAATTTCTAGTCTTGTTTACCCCAAACACATTATTTACTTTTTAATATTTGAAAAGTATTTAAATACATAATGAAAAATTAGTATACTTTAACTATTTTTATTTAAGATAATAATTTTGAGATAATTATAAATAGTAAAATAGAGAATTAATTTAAAAATGAAGGAATATATCTTTTACACAGATTTCTGAACTTTCAATTGTTTTCTAAAGATTGGAAATGGAGAATTTTCCAACACCTAGACAAAGTGGAAAAAGACTTGCATAGTAATTTTAATGATTGACACGAGTTCTCTATGTCAAAAAATTTCATAATTTATACATTCGGAAAACTGTGAAGTCAATTCGTTGAATGGTTCTTTTACTTAGAGCGCTCGGCCGCTCGCAATCATAACACTGAAACCATCGGTGTTATAACCACGTCAGCATAACTCAACTCATAACATAACACCGAAAATACCTCATAACCATAACACCAAACTCTAGACCCACCTATTTATATAAACTTTATAAACATTAGTTAAAAAAAATACATAACAGGTGTTATGTATGTAACATGGAGTTTCATAACACGGCCATAACATGCCTGCCCAGCCATGGCTCAAGACATGGAGACTTAAAACCGTGCCTTAACATCGTGATTGGGAGTGCTCTTAATGGAATATTTGGCATGTATAAGATTGATGATTAGGGAGTATGACTTCAACCTACTATAAATTACAGTATGTTTTTAGGAACAAAACCATCAAACATGAATTTCACGATGTTTAGTCCCGGCGAACCGGGTAAAAAATAAACATGTTTAGTTTTTTTCCCCTTTTCATAAGAGCCGAAGAAATGAAAATTATTTCCAAAAAAAGAGCAATAGTCTAACAAGCTTTTGGTGTTATACTATTCTGTTACATTCATTAACAAAGAGATACATATTGCTCCGAATAGTTTTAACTCATAAGTAACCATCGATTGAACCGGTCTAACCAGTTGTCAAGAAGGTTGAAGTCAATTCGGAGTTTTACAACATTACTAGCTATAACTATTTGTATCAAACATTATTCCTAATAAAGCTTAGACGATTTATATAGTTCCATACAGTCAAACCCAACCGAATCAAACAACTTACACAACACACAATGAAAAGAAATACATTTTAATCCGGATTAACTAACTACAAGCTCGATTAGCATCATAAAACCTTTTCGCCAACACTTTCGCATTCTCACCAGAAACCATCCCTTCAATCACAGCGGTCTTGACTTCCCATGGGCTATACGGAAACCCTTTCCTGGAGTACGAATTAATCAACGCTGCGGTTGATTCCTTAACTAACTTGGCAAACACGTTATCTCCGTCATCGTTCCTTGATGTTGCTTCTAAAAGTGTTAGATCGTAACGGTAGCGCTCGTAAGCTCGAGACCCGAATACTTTTGATACTGATGAGCCTTGTGGTATCATTTTTGGCCATGCTTCTCTCCGGCTGCTCCAGTACCTGAATTTTAGGAGATTTTGAGGTAGTGATTTGACTCATTTCACTCGGTGACCCAGAATTTGTAATTTATGGCAACCGAGTCAACTCAGATAACCGTAAAATTGTTTATCAGAGTTTTATTTAAAATATATGAGATTTTGCTAGTGACTTGACTCGGTCGATGCAATATACTTATCCGGTTTAACTAAACTTTGAGTAATTCCAGAGATTTATCGATTTGATTCTAAACAAGTTGTGATTCAAAATGTATGCGCTAGAGTCAACTCAGCTTTGAATAGAGGCAGCTTGTTAATAATGCTAATCCACACGAGTTAAGATTCAAAATATAGCGAGTTGACTCGGGCAGTTAACATACCTCCGATTCAACACATTTAACAATTCAAGTTACAAGCATCGTAGCTTATAAAATTTCAAAACTTAATAAACAGTTTTGAGCCTTTCTTTGAAATTGCTTATCTAAATTATTAAATTATTTATCTAATTATTTCCAAGTCAATACACAACTTTTTTTTTTAAAACGGTCAAACTAATAAATTGATATATATCGATTCAAAAGATATGAGGTTTTGATAGTGAGTTGACTCGGTTACCGCAATATATACGTCCGTTTAAACTTAACTTACAGTAATTCTATAGATTTATCGATTTTATTTTTTAAAGTTAAGATTCAACATTTTGATAGTGAGTTGACTCGGACATTGCAACATACGCTTCCGAGTCAACTCAGATTTTTAAAACAGTCAATCATTTCAATCCAAACGAGTTAAGATTTAAAATAAAGCGAGTTGAACATAACCTCCGATTCAACTCACTAAACTAGTTTAAAAGTTATTGTTTTCAAATGATAACATATTATCATTTTGACTCGAAACGAGTTGAGCTAAACTCATTCAAGTTTATTATATTTTTAAAACTCAATAAACAATTTTGACCATTTTTTAACTTGCTTATCCAAATTATTACATTGGGCTGTCTAATTATTTCCGAGTCAAATAAACAACTTTTTTTTTTTAAAACGGTCGAACTAATAAAGTGATATAGATATAGAAATATATATATATATATATATATATATATATATATATATATATATATATATATATATGGAATAGTGACATACTGTGGAGTGCATCTTCCTCTACTGTTTCTGGTGTAAGCGAAACCCGGTGTAACCGATTCGACCGGTATCAAAACCAATAGCACAATAGCAACAAGAACCAGAACCGAACCGAAAACCGAATAACATTTCTCCATTTTGTTTAAGAAACGAATACGTTTTGTTTATAAAAAAAATGTTAACAAAAGGTTAACTTGAACTGATGTTGCAGGGTAAGTGAGATTTGGGATCTAAGTTTGGCATCATGTTTGGGCAAACAAGGTAATGTTGTCTTACTTTTTTTTTTTCTCGTGAATTGTGTTTTTTATTTAGGGATGTTTTTTCGGGTTATGTAACAGTTTTATGAGTTTATGTAAATTTTAATAAGTTTATAAATCCAATTTTGTTGGCTTATTAATTTATCAACTTCAGCTTATGGCTTATTTAAGTATAAGTTCAAGTTGATAAACTCATAAGCCGAAAAAATTGGGTTTATAAGTTTATCAAAATTAAATAAGCTCATAATCCGTTTTATAAACCGAAACAAACACCCCTTTATTCTCTTTTTGTGTTTTTTGAATTTGGAATGTGTTTGGTTAAACTTTTGCTTGAAGTTTTCGTCCTTTAGTTAAAAAAGGAATTCTTGTTAATGACGATTTTACCCTTGTGGTTGTGGATATTTACTTCACATTCATAGTCCACACAATGTACAATTGTACACTATTAGAGAAAAAGTTTATTCAAAACAAAAAACATGGTTTTATACTATTTTAGTGTAAGTAGTTATTATGGATTCCTTTGGAAAAAAAGTAGTATATAGTTATGATGTTAGATTTTTAGATTTGGTAGAATTAATGGCTTGTTCTCACTAAAATTTAGGATAATATTCCTAGTTTCTTATTTTTCATATTTGTAGTGGATTTTTTTTGTTTACAAAGATGATGATTCTTGAATTAAGTGATGATTATTTGGTGAAAATGTAAGTTAGATTATGACTTCCATTTGATTGACTTTGACTAGCTATCCGGTTCACACATATATTGACATAGTAGAGATTAGGGGCTTTTGAAACCCGGGTTAAGCACTGACGGATTTAAAGGATATTCTAGCCGGGACACCACATATTGCAAGCGGCAATACAGGAAGATTAACCAACGGTTTAGTAGTCAATATGGTGTATCTATAACCGTAATAGAGTATTCACTTGCACACCCAAGAAAAAAAAAGGTGCATATCTATCTGTTATCTTCAATCAGATAATGTTTAAATAACTCCTATTTGTTGGTTAAGAATTTAAGATTAATGGAATGGCAGAGAATTCAATTACAACAAAATTTATCACTTTCATTTGTTCATTTACTAAGTTTTATCCGATCAATAATTTCAAAGATACCACTAAAATATTTTAATTTGAAAGTGTTCACACGACTCTCAGTATCATCCAATTCGAAACCCTAAATTACAACAAAATGTCCAAAATATAATACTTAGCAAAATACAACTCTCTCATTGACTCTATATACACCAGATCACAATCTTTTAATACGTTATAATTGTAGTATTATTTTTAATAGCGTTCTCTACATATACAATTATAAAAGTGAAACTGAAACACGTATATATAAACGAAACAACAAATATATGGCATCACAACCGATATTGTCATGTATAGTTATTGATATACGACATTCTTTCAGTTTCTATATATTATACTTGTATCTTTATCGATAAAATTACCCGCGTATATACTATTAAAAATAAACTAGTTTAGTTTAAAAAGAACCATATTCTTGTACAATTTTTTCTGACGATCGGGGTTATGGATATTTACTTCACATTCATTGTCCACACACTTTACAATTACACTATTTAGTTTTTTTTAAATAAGAAACATGGTTTTTTAACTATTTTTGTGTAAGTAGTGATGGATTACATTTGAAAAAAAAAAGGTGTGGACATAGTTATGATGTTAGATTGGTAGGTTGGTAAGAATTAATAGCTTGTTTTCACACTTTTTAAGTAATTTTAGATTATTAAAACTTTGGGTGTACACGGGTGGATAGTCTTTGTGGGAAGAATATTTTATTTTTATTATCCTAACTCGTTTCGTAATAGTCAGGTGTCCGGACCGCGGGTACCTTCAACAAGGTGGTTACCCATGGCTTAGGTCGCGGGTATCCTAAATTATAGGTTTATTGGATTCATTCGATTTGAGAGCTAATTTTATCCCTATAACATTATATAATATATATAATACAACTATCATAACATTATATTATACTAAATTTATAAAGGAATTTATTATAACTATTATATTAAGTATATTGACACTAACAATTAAATAAGAAATTTATCGTGTGTTTATGGTTCATAATCACTATCATAAGATAATATAGATCGGTTGGTGAAAATCATAAACTTAATGAAATACATGAAAAATAATACTTAGATATGTTTATGAATATTAGAAAGAACATATTTTTGTACATAAACATACGCGTGCGAGTTCGGTCGGGTACCCGCGGATAGCTAAAAATAAAAACCATAATCGCCCCTCAATAAAGCGGGTTTTTCGGATTTCGGATATTGGTTTTTTCGGTTATCGGGTTTTGTGGGTTCAGATCGAACGGGGCGGATCGGCTTTTTCGAGTTTTCGGATTTTTTGATCACCCCTAATTAAAACTATAGTTAATTTACAAATCCGTCGTGTCTTATGGTTGTCATATTTTAATTTTTGTCCACACTTTGTTGGATAAGTGCATGAGAATGTAATAAACTTTGTTCGATTTGCTATTGTATGTATCCAACTCTCAAAACTTCTATTGTGTGTATTGAACTTTTATTTTTTAACAAATGATGTAAGAACCGGATTTTTTTGAGAAATATTAAATTTAAAAAACCGGTTACACGTCAGCAAAAATGCGGTCCGTTACATCATTTGTGAAAAAATAAGAGTTGAATACATACAATAGAGATTTTGAGAGTTGGATACATACAATAGCAAATCGCACAAAGTTTGTTACATTCTCATGCACTTAGCCCTAATTTTAATTTCTTTTCGGTTTGTATAAACTTGTAGTGGATTTCTCTTGTTTTCAAAGATGATGATTTTTGGATATCAATGATGATTCTTGGTGAAAATGTGAGTTAGAGTGTTACTTCCATTTGGTTGACTTTGACCAATTAATTTATCCATTTAACACCATATGTGACATATTAGGTGTTTGGGTTGAACTTATTAAAAAGAGCTTATTTGGAATTATAAATTTACGAGTAAAATGATAAGTCTCGAGTAAAATGACTTATTTAGCTAAAAGGTCATATTAAGCTTTGTAGAAAGCTTATCCAGACACTTCCGCAGTGGCGATACCAGGGTGTCGGGTAGTGGGGCGGGTACGGAGAATTTGGGTTATAAATGGGGTTACTTTTTAAGTTATGCGAGTTAGTATTATATTGAGTTTGAGGTTGTGGTTAAAGTGTCATAGTGAAATACTTGACGCGACACTGAAAACTCCAACGACTCGAGCTGCCATGCCTTATCCTATTAGTTCTTTCTACATAGATGGATTAAGAATTAAAAATCACACATTAACATAACTTATCAGAACATTAAACCTTTTATTTCATTACAACGACTAACGGAGTCGAATTCCTCATCACTAAAAACCACTTCATCATCTCTCATTATTCCAAATACAAACCCTAGAGAAACAAACGTTCAACATTTTAAATGGGCCCTCTAGTACTGCCTCGAACTAGGCTGAAACATAACCGTCTCCTGCCTACTATTCTTCAAGTAATACGCCTGTTCAGGTGACAACCGATAGGCATTCGCAAGCACATCCAACGGCATTCCCTTGATCGCCGAAGTTTGACCCGCCAATGTGTTAATCATAGCGTTGTCATTAGTCCTGAATGCTATCCACTGGCACCCTTGTTCACCAGCCTGTTTCACGACAGCAAAATTCTGAGGCAACACCACTAACTGCCCTTCCTCGATCACGTCGTTAAAGATAGATTGTCCCTCGTTGTTCACGATCTGCATCCTCATGTTTCCGTTTGTCACGTAGATGATACTGTGTGCGTTCATTATCCAGTATGGGGCCATTATAGCATTCTGTAGCAACCATAAACAAGATCGATTTTAAGATATGAAATTTTGATACATTTAGTTGTATTAATTCGGGTTTTTAGTTAGTACTAACCCTGTTAAGAACGCCTCTTTCGGCACTGAGTTGCACCATTTGTAGAATAGGGAGATCGATTCCATTAAGATGTGTAGTCCATCCAGCTTGCGGGTTAAAGATATCAGCCCGTGAAGCATCGTTAATATTCGATGTTAATTTAGTCGAGCAAATGGTTTCTTCCAAACCATTAGCCGAAACTTGTTGTTCTTGTTGTCCGATGCTAATTGGTGGTCGGATAACTTGAAGACCATTTTCAACAGCCACAATGTGACCCCTGTTGTCATCTGGACTTTGAAGTTTTTGAGCTGTTTCTTGATCAACATTGAAAACTTCCGAGAGGATTTCAAGATCGAATCCACGGAAAATGTTACCGGAACCCTCTTCTGATAATGATTGTCCTTCTTGACCTCGACCAAATGTTCGTCCTTGTTGTTGTTGTTGTTCTCCTTCATTTGGGTTTCCAGCAAGAAAGAATCTCTGCATTCACTGATCGTTTTAGTAACGAAAAGTTGTACATTTTAATGGTTATGGAGCATATATACTTATGTGAATAGTTATGAACATGATATGCCACCAAATCGTTTCTAGCCGAGCTATATATCAGTATATGAGTTGACTCACCAACTTAGAGGTTATAAGTTTAACGGCTATGGAGCATATACTCATGTGAATAGTTATGAACATGATATGCCACCAAATCGTTCTAGCCAAGCAATATATCAGACCTAGAGATTCTGGTACAAGTGTCATAACGGACAAATGCATGAATTTATACGACGTTATGTAATATTTGTCTTTCTAAAATTATACTATATTTTTAATAAAAGTTTGTTTTTAAATAAGCATTAAATACCCACTAGGTAAAATACAAGTTTATAATACGTGTAATAAGTTCTAAACGACATCCCTAAATTGTTAACAAAAACATTTGCATGAAACCTTATATAAATAGTATACTTGTTAGTAGTGATCTTTGGGAGCGGAGCTACATTGCACCAAGTGGTATTGGAATTTTTTTAGAATTTCAATGTTATTATATAAATCCGCTCATTTTATATACAAACATAACTAAATTCTAATTTTTAACCCACTTAAAAATTTTGCTAGCTAGCCATGATGATCTTATATTGTTTTCAAAATATACGAAAATAATGTAGACATACTCTGTGGTATTGGTCAAGTTGGTTAGCTGCATTAGAGGAATCAAGCAAAGCCACCGCAATAATCTCTTCTTCTCCGTCGTTGTACATCCAGTGAGGTGCTCCGGCAGGGATGACAATAATATCACCTTGTCGGAAATGGCGGATTTTCTGGTGTCGATCTTGGAACGATCCACCGGTTTGTTTTTCGACTTGTTGTGAAGATTGGAATGTCTCTGGGCAACCAGGTAACATTATTCCTTGATAACCCCTTCCTGAAAATCATTAGTTAATATTTATATTAATTACAGTACATACTTTATATTGGTCTATTGTATTATCAAACTTCTTAAATACTGCTGGCTAAACGAGTGATGTTACACATGGCATGATACGTATGTATCTGACTAATCAAACACTTACAAACGAGTGATATGACCCATGACATGACAAAATAGACTCGTTTAAAGTTGAACTATATGTTTGTTTGAAATCATTACATCAAAAAGTAAATAAAATTAATCAACTAATTACCTTGAAGAATGTAAACCATAAGGGGAGTGTTAATATAAGTAGGCAAAAGAAGTCCTCTTGGTTGTATCCGGTGTCGAACAACTTCGACTCCGGCACACTGAAACTGCTGCTCATTCGCATCAAAGAACTCGGTCGAACCCGCTTCCGCGGTCACTCGTTCATTCGGTTCAAGAGCATTGATTCTTTGAATCTGGCACACATTTTGTTGTTGAAACGGTCGAAATGCAAGGCAGCCATTGAAGAGTAAAAGAAGACTTAAAGAAAGCGAGAAGACGGCGAGGTTAGCCATGGCGCGGTGGTGGTTATACGGTGGATCGCGGCGGTTTTGGTGGTGGTGATGGTGGTAGGAAATGAGGGTTTTATAGAGGTGGAGGGTGGTTTAGAAATTGACACATAAGGAGGTGATAGTAGAAAGATTTAGACAAGTTTCAACATGCATGGGATGTATAGGCTTATTGCTTTACACATAAGAAGTTAAGTGTGTTTTGAAGATGTGTTGTAGGGTCTTGTTTAATTTGGTATTTTATTATGTAACTTAGATGAACGATGTATGATTGTATCTAAATTTCACGTATAATTTATACGGTTTATAAGTTACGATATGTCTTGTTTTAGTATCGGAAACATAACGTCAATGGTGTATATATTGAGTGAAACGATTGAATAGCAAATGAGTTCGGAAAAGGAAAAAAAAAATATGACTAATTTGTTTGGTACAAGCACTATCAACGATACTATTTCTAAACTATAACCAGAAGGATCATCCACATAATTTACTATTCTATTTTTATTTTTTTTCCGCGGATGTTGATTTATGAACGATTAGGTTCACATTATGTGAATTTCACATTATGTGAATTTCACATTAAAATCGGGTTATACTTTTTTTACAAAATATTGTCATGTCCTACATTGACGCAGGTTAAAATAAAAACGATTAATATAAACCGTATAAACCAGAAACAAAACAAAAGACACACGATCGGACTTTTTAGGTCGATGCAACATTGAGTCGGAACGAGTAATTATCAAGTGTTGATTAGCTAAATCTGTATACACAATTTATCATCAAAACAGTCTCAAATTGTATGATCCTTATAATATTTTGGGTATATATATTTTTATCTTTCTTTTATAAGCCCAAGCCCAAAGCCCATAACTCACATTTAATTATTTGTTAGCTTTAAATATAATTTTAACCTAATCTAAAATCAAAAAGCTGGAATAGCTCAGTTGGTTAGAGCGTGTGGCTGTTAACCACAAGGTCGGAGGTTCGACCCCTCCTTCTAGCGTTTTTCTTATTTCAAAATTTTCTTTTCGTTATATTTTAGAAAATTTACTACTTACGATATTTTAATTTTTATAACTTTATTTTACGCTAATTTCTTGGGCAAATGCTTAACAAGTAACATACTTATGAAAACAATAAAATAACGATACTCTTTTTTCTTATTTTAATCTAAAATAGTAACGTATCTTGCACAAATGCGTCAAATATGACATAACGATAAAAGAACTTTTGTAAAAGAGAAAAATGAATAATCAACTCTTCATGTTAGAGATAAAAGGTCTTAAAAGAAAGCGGGTTTATATTTTTATATTTTTATTTTCGTTATTTCTTTGGATATTGCGA
Organism: Senecio squalidus; assembly: GCA_910822075.1. Taxonomy (NCBI): domain Eukaryota; kingdom Viridiplantae; phylum Streptophyta; class Magnoliopsida; order Asterales; family Asteraceae; genus Senecio; species Senecio squalidus. The sequence continues at coordinate 5,435,612 of CAJVGC010000001.1, read as the reverse complement.
TGTATTTATGAAAAAAATATTTTGCTTTTTTTATCTTCATCAAATGTAGTTACGTATGTGGCACAAATGTGTCACAAGTGACATAATATACTACACGTATTTATGAGAAAAATCATTTGTTTTCCATCTTCGTCAAAAGTAGTTATGTATGTTGCATAAATGCGTCACAAGTGACATAATATATTACACGTATTTACGAGAAGAAATCTTTTCTTTATCTCCGTCGAAAGTAGTTATGTATGTTATCCAATTGCGTCACAAGTCACATAATTATAAAAAGAAAACAAAAAAGAAGAAAAGAAAAAAAAAAAAGCAATTCACCATGTTAGAGACAAAAAGTCTAAAAATAGGAGTTTTTATTTTATACAAAGCTTGTTGTCCGCTTCAATTCTGCCACTTTATAAATTTCTTATGATTTAATATAGTTTATTATTATTTAACAAATGACACATAAAAATAAAAAAGATCTTTCTCTTTTATCTTTATTTAAAGTAAATACGTATGTTACACACATGCGTAACAACTGACATGCTCCTAAAAATAGTCTCATCATACGATTGCATTGGGTACAGGGAATTGTTTGGTTTGAGATTTTGATGAGTTATGTTTCAAGTGTCAGGTTTTGGTCGTATTGAAGCCGTTTTCATGTCTTATATCAGGTGAATGACTTTAAATAAGTCATAAGCCTTGGTCGTTTGAATATCAATTCCTTGCGTCTTTCTAAGTTTGAGGTCGATAGTTTAGAATTAGTTTTGGAGTTTTGGTGATAGGTGATGTTAGTTTGGATGTAATCGTATCTTCTTACTAGTTTCAACTTATCAATGTATAATATATAATTACCTTTGAGAAAAAAGTCACCACTAAATTAAAAGTTAACTATTATGATGCAACCACATCTTCACTTAATGGTGTTTATTTCGGCTTATATAATCGCCTTATGAGCTTATATAATTTTTTATAAGCTCATAAACCTATTTTTTCGGCTTATGAGTTTATCAAGTTGAGCTTATGACTTTAAATAAGCCATAAACTCAGTTACATAAACTCATAAGCCAAAAAACGAGCTTATAAGCTTATGAAAAATTACATTATCTCATAAACCCGTTTAATAAGCCGAAAAAAAGGCCACATGACGGGGCGTTGATCAAATAAAAACGCCAAAATGTTTGCCTTTTCAAATATATGGACCTCATAGTACCTTTCCCATTTGATACCGAATCTTTGGTTATTATTTGTCTCATTGAAATTCAAAATCAAACTCATTCAACATCAACTTTTAAATATACTTAATTAACCACAAAACCACATTAATTCAAACTTTGAAACACAATAATAATAAAATAAACAAAAAGTGACATAAGAATCCATTATTCATTATCCATCCATTATGTTTTGCTAATGCCAAATAACCCTACTTTTTTTTATTAAACTTTGATTTATAATTGGTTTTATGTTATCCATCTATTTTTTAGGTTTATAAACTTTAATATTCTTTTTACAATTCTCTGGAAAAAAAAATAATTTTTTTAGATTTTAGGTTTTGTCTTTTATTTTGCGTTAAATATCTTTTTTTTTTATTGGTTCTATTTTTGTTATTTCTTTTTTGTTTTTCTAAATTCTTCTATTGTGTTCAACTTCGTTTTATTTTATTATGTTTTCATATTTTCTTTTTGTTCTATATTAATAAATGATTGATATAACTTATGTCGTTATGTGACAATACCTATTAAAAACAATAACATACGAGTTATGCCAACAATTGTTACGATATGTTGGCGTATAATTATTAGTAAAACTATGTATGAAATTAAACATAAACATAATTTACATACATATTTACATGCTATTTAGTTTATTTATGTAATTATTAGGATATAGAATCAATAATATTTTTATAACATTAAAATAATTTTTGAGCTTCACTACTATTTTCATTAAACTATTATTTACTATAAAACTATTCAATAAACTATAAACAAATAAATAAAATAATATATCATCAAAAAGCTATTCTTTGGATTCTAGCAAACTCACCGGAGATTGATATTCCGGCAAACACATTCTTGGCAAAATATGAATCCCCAATATCTCATCTCCATGAGGTGTATCCACCACCCAAACCCGCGGCGGAACCGCAACGACATCGACTACTAAAACACCTACTCTCTCACACACTACACACACTCTACCACCACCGGCGGCAATATACTCCGCCGTCTTCAACCGTACATCCACCATAACCTCCGACCAAGTGTCCACGTCATCATTGTATTTTCCCTTTTGTTTCATCGATCACATAAATTGTTTTTTCGTCCATTGCGGCTGCCGGACCGCGCCAACCGCTTAGCATTCCGGCAGGCATTTCCGACCACTTGTCGGAATCAAGATTGTAGATAAATCCTTCTTTTGTGAAGTCACCTTTTACATTTACCATACAAAGTTTTCTTTTGAATCCAATTGCATCTATGGGTTCTCTACAAAGTTTCGAACTTTTTAAAGATTTCATTTTTTTCCAATTCCCATTTGAATTTTCGATATAAGACTCGGTTTTTTGCTTCGAGTTTCTTAACGATCGAATCTTTTCCAAATTCCCATCTGGGATTTTTTTGTTTTTCTGGAAAGATTCGATTTTTAAGTCAGAATTGCGAAAATCGCAATTCTGACTTAAATTTTCGTAATTCCCATATGGGTTACTTCCATTTTGATCAAAAGATTCAATCTTTACGTTCGAATTACGTAAAGAATGAATCTTTTCTATCTTTTCTAAATTCCCAGTTCTTTTTTGATCAAAAGATTCGATTTTTCGAAACACCCATTTCTCGACAGTTCGAGCAACGGGTTCGGTGTAATTCGAGCCAATTCCGCTAGCAACAACCACAGTTTCTTGAAAAACTCCGGTGGCACACCACCGTCGTGGGGTGGAGAGTGGTGGACCGGTGGACCAAGTATTGGATAAAGGGTTAAAGATTAAAGGATATGGAAACGCCGGAACTGGTGAATTCCGGTGAACTGAGGTGGCGGCGATGAGTACAAGGTTACCAGAAACTGAAACCGATTGAATTGGTAAATTCCGGGAAATATATGACGGTTGTCGGACGGCAAGACGGTAGAGATACGGTGGTAGTGGTGGAGAATCGATAGTTACCCATTTCGAAGAAATCGGATCAAAAGAAGAAATTTGTAATGTTTGGTCACGGCGGCCGGCGGCGGTGGTGGCGGCGCCGCGTGGAAGCGAAAGGGTGTAAATTGATAGAAAAGGCGGGAAAGTGGCGGCATAGATAAGGCGCCGCCAAGACAGGCAAACGGAGAATAAGACGGTGGGAGAGATAAGAGAAAGACATAGTTGTGCTATGTGATCCGGCAGCCCTGGTAGGAGAGATTGGTGGTGGTCATCGGATGGTTTACGGCGTTTCACGGTGGGAAGAGTGGTGGCGCGTGAAGTTGATATTGATGTTGATGTTGGATTAGCCATATAGGATTTTTAGTTGGATGGAAAAAGGTATATGGTGGATCATGGATGTATAGCTTAAAAGGCATTGGGTGTCTAGATTTTAGATAAATGATGTCAATATTTTAAAATCTCATATTTTTTTTTTTAATTGTTACATGCTTTGAAATGGTTATCTAAAATGAATATTTTGTTCAAGTTTTATAAAAGTTATTTAAAAAAAGTAACAACAATTAGAAATAGTTAGAACAAATTGTTAATAAGTTTAGAGAAAAAGATATATGTATATTATCTGACAGTGTAATTTTTTTATGACGATTTGAACACCACATACAATCAGACTGCATTGATAGTTATTTAACGACTTATTCATATTTCGCATCACCTTTAACTGCCATGACGTCTACAAACTTTCAAGAAATAACATAATCAAGTCAATCTAGAAAAGAAAATACAGATTTTCAGGATTTTTATTATTATATTTTTTTATATCGACTCACTATCCATCAAGAAATCGTAAATGATCTACCATGAATCAGTTCATGATATACAACAAATCCACCTAGGATAGTATGAACTGATTCATGATATCATAACTCAGTTCACGTCATCACTATCCTCTTCATGACTTCACAAATTGGTTCAAGATCTATCACAATCGGTTGACGACCATAAACTGGTGTTGGGTTGACGACATAGGGATCAGAAGAGAGAGAGAGAGAGAGAGAGAGAGAGAGAGAGAGAGAGAGAGAGTTCTTAACCGCTACATAGGGTTAAGAAGAAGAAGAAGACATATGGGCCCAAATCTATCATAGTAGCTTGATTAAGGTTACAGAATATTTATACCGGAGATGGAGGGGAGTTCTTAACCGCTACCCACAATAGCATGTTAAAGGTTATAAAATATCTATACCGGAAGTAGATGATGTTTAAGTAGTACATCGAGATTCCTTAGGAGAACCTTAATCATGTGGTGATTTCCTAACACTAAACATGTTGGTTTATCATACTTTGTTCGTGATTAAAAAAATTAATGATCGAACTTGTGTGTAGTGATAGGAAGAAGACGGTAGGTTTCTTTAAATAGATTCATAAGTGTTTTTCTGTCGTAAAACGACTCTCTAAGTATGTATAAACACTTTACATAGAAAAAAAAATGTTTATGGTATTTTCTTTTTAGAAAATCAAATATTACAACATACACCACTTAGTAGTTCATGTTTATGTCTTTTATAGGACTCAAAGCCACTATTCATGGTTGATGGCCTACAAACATACTTCTAGATTATAAGTCCTTTGATAAATTATTAGACAATATCACGACTCACAATTGTTAAATTGATATTTTGAAAATATCGAGTGTCATCCATATTTCTTCTCACACTTCTACCATAATTTATTTCTAATTTTATTGGTAAGCATAAAAGGTTATAATTCTAGCCTTTTAAAAATATTGTCAGGAAAAAAAAACGATAAAAATAAGATCATACAAATAATAAAGTATTTTTTTGTTAGATTATCTATTATGTTCCTGCATTAAAGACGTCGGTTACCTTTTATAGTTTGAAAATTTTAAAATATTTAAGACAAAAATAGGAAATTACTACATTTTAACATCTATAATTAGAAACAAAATAATAATTTTAGAATAAACATAACCGAAAATATTAACACCTTTTTTAGGAAGGAGAAAGTATATCTTCTTACGTTAACTTTCTTAAAATGAAATGTGGAAAAAGATATATATATATATATAATTAAAATAAAAAGTTGGAGATACGAAGATCAGGAATAAATGGCAAAAGTTGGATCATGAATATAGACAAAACCTGGCCTGCCATTGTCAACTAGATTTTATTAATTTTCCCTTTTTAGTAATTAATTATGTTTTAATTAACAACTTGTTAGGGCTAGTTGTGGGAACATTTATAAAAAAGAAAAAAAACGAAAAAACATATCATGAGTACTAAGTTTATGTTAATTCGTTTCTGATTTGAGTCTATAACATCAATCCAAAACGTGTCAATCGGTAAAACTCAACATGTACATTAACTATACAAAGGTACATATTAGATTAACAGTTTTAAACAATTAACTATAATGTCGAATCTTTTAACATTTTCTCGAACAACAATTGCTGTTAATAAAGAAAATCGAATTGAATAGTTCACAAGTGCCGACTACTCAATAAAGGTAATGCTATGAAATCGAATCAAGGTCAAAACTGATAAAGAGAAATTATAAGAGGTCAAATATAGAGTCATAATCAATTTTTCATCGACCTAATCTAAGTAACACAAAGTCGAAAGTCCTCCATCCCTATGCCGAAAAACATGAAATTTTGATTAAATATAGTATTTATATCATAGGTTAAATGACAAGATAATGAAAATAGATAAATTAATATGTCTTAAAATAGAAAGTAATGTGGCATGAAGATGGCCACATGTGTTTGGGGACCTCTATGAACTGAAAGATTTTTAGATCTTAAATTAGGGTTTGGTTTGGTTGGACCTTTTGGCCATCAATTTCATGTTCGAAAGACGTAAATGCAAAAAGGTATTGGTGGTGAATTTATGACTCCAAACATATATTCAATGTATTCATCTAATTTAGGTCTTTTCAAACTCGTCTTTTTCCAACACATACTTATCCGTTTAATGTTTAAACCTAGAGTCGGAGAGAGGTAGAGTAAAACACATACTTTTTCCAAAACATACTTAGGTCATTCTCAATCATAACACCATTTTTGGTGTTATGGTCATCATAACACCACCCAATAACATAACACCACAAAACCCCATCAACCATAACACCAAAATATGGGACCCACCATTTTTATTATTTTTCATTTCTTCATTTTACTAATATTATTTTTAATACATTCAATAATAAAAAAAAACTAATTGTATTAAAACAAAATATATTAATAAAGTTAACAAAATTACATTAAAATTTTAAAAACCGTAAATTAAAACATACGTAATTAAATAGATAAATAGAATCAATCTCTCAAACGATAGTCATCAGGTCGCCTATCAATGTGTTCAACGAGATCGATTCGAAGACAATGGTGTGTATCACGATCTCGTATCTTTTTCATTACTCGGACTTGATGTTGGCACATTTCCTGTGAAGTTCGTTGTTTTCTTGATATTGGAGTATAGTATTCCTCGCAGTCACTGATATTAAATCCATTGTCTTCGATAATCATATTATGCAATATGATGCAAGTATGCATGACTCGCTTTAACTTGTTTACTACGTAGTATCTTGCGGCAGTTTTTAACACCCAAAATCCCCCTTGTAGCACGCCAAATGCTCTTTCAACATCCTTTCTTGCAGCTTCTTGAAATTTTTTGAACTTCTTTCGCTTTTCTTCTGGTGGATGAGAAAATGATTTCACAAATGTCGCCCACTCTGGATAGATTCCATCCGCGAGGTAATAGCCTTTTTCATAGGCAGTGTTGTTTACCACGAAATTAGAAGGTGGAGCGTTGTCATGGAGGAGTTCCCTAAATAGAGGCGAGGCATTCAAAACATTGATTCCGTTGTTAGAGCCCGCGACACCAAAATAAGAATGCAAAATCCACAAATCATACGAGGCAACCGCTTCAAGCATTACGGTTGGGTATCCATGATCACCTCGTGTGTATTGGCCTTTCCATGCGTTTGGACAATTCTCCCATGCCCAATGCATACAATCGATACTCCCAAGCATCCCAGGGAACCCATGTAGTTCTTCATGTTTTGCATAAATACGTTGAATATCCTCTTGTGTTGACTTTCTTAAGTAAACGTTTTTATATAAATCCATAACACATTTACAAAAGTTATTTAAAGCCTCGTTTGATGTAGTTTCCGCCATGTGTAGATATTCATCAAATGCATCGGAAGTGATTCCGTATGCTAAAATACGCATGGCGGATGAACATTTTTCTATAGCGGTAAAACTATCAAGCCGGGATGTAAAATAGTTAAAATGACCAGGAAGAGGAACTTGAGAATAGTTAAGAATATCGTCGACTATTCGAAGAATTAACAGCTTGCTCATCCGGTATCTTCGTATTAATTGCTCAGGTGTGAAAATGTAACATTCGTTGAAATAGTCTGCCATAAGGCGTTCGCTTGCCCCAACTCGATCTCTTCTTATAACTCTTATTTTATAGTTTCGATAGCTTCCTCGTTATCGTAATAAGCGTTTCCGGCCATCGCCACTATCATGAAAATTGTTTCATCGTCAGAAGAGTCGGAATCGGACAAATTCATTTGAAAGCCATTTTTAAGATAAAATAGGATAATAGATTATGATTTTTTGAGAGGAAGAAGATGATTTGATGTAGATAATTTGTGTTTTGGTTGAGTATTTATAGAGTATATTTAGAAAAAAGAAAAAAAAAAAAAAAAAAAAAAAAAAAACGGTCATTTTAACGGCTATATTTTTAAAATTTATAAAATAAATTTTTTTTTAATCAACTAACGGGAAAGAAAAAAAAATAATTACCCAACACCGCGTTGCCGCAGCAACACAACGCTGCAACCCACCTTATAACGCCACCCCAGCCATAACGACGTTATGGGGGGTAAAACGCCGCCTATTAACGCTCCGCTAAAAGCTCTCTTATAGATAGAGATAAGTAGACAATTGATCTTTCAAAATTATCACAATGTAAATAATTACTAAATTAAGACTATTATGGATATTTTTACATTACAAAAGCCGATCTGATAAGCCTAACAAAACAAATAGACTTTTTCTTTTCCACTCCCTTACTATGCTCTCACGTGAAAATAAGTTTGGCTCCACAACCGTTCAAATCCGATAGTTCATATACCTCTTTTTAATAATGTTCGTGTCAAGTTAGATCCGTGCGGAACACTTTTTTTCTAGCTTTTAAAAATAAAGTTCTTTAATAAAGCATTTTACAAGACTATGCACCGGAAATACATTCCGGGTAACTTTAACCCGTTTGACCCATTTGATTTGTTTCCTTTGTAACTATAGTTTTTTATGTTATACATCTAAGCCGTTATAACTTATAAGTATAAGAGTAAAAAATATCTTCTACGATACAAATATTAAACATAACATTTACTAAGGAACAAGATCCACACTAGACAAGGAAGTTCAGAATAATTATTCGTACGGATTAGAAGTTCAACTCTACCGATTATTAAATATAGCTGTAACTACTACCGATTGAGAAGTATTTCAAACGGTTTGCTTATGTTCATGCTCAACACTCTCATCTTTAAGAAGTAGTTCAGTTTGACTTCCATCTTTGACTTTGACCTCATTAGCCAAAGCGGTTTCCTCTGCATGTTCAGAAGACGAAATGGGAATGATAACGGTGGCTTTCGTGGTATCTTCTTTTAATGGGTCGGCTCCAACTATTCCTTTGATTTCTGCACATCTGGAGATGATTTCTTCAAGCTCATCATGCAGATTTAAAGCTTCGAAGAGAAGGATATCATCGTCGGTTGTAGTTTCTGCTATTCTTTGAACTATAGGCAGAGATTCTTCGCACTTTTCCAACATGCTTACCGTTAGCTCATCCTGTAGCCGGGAACACATGTTATAGATTAGTACTATTTCACGAAAAAGTATACCGTGTCCATTTCATAAAAAATAGAAAGCATATACTTTTGTAAGATGGTGTTTACATGATCGTTTTTATAAATGATTACGCGATATCAGATAATCAAATTAAATAATGAGCTGTAATAAAAGGCTTATCATTCGTTTAAGAATCTGGCAAACCGAAAAGGACACCTTTGTGACCAAAAGAGAGACGTTTTGTAGAATGGGAAGAAAAATTTCCTCAAATCAGGTTAAAAGCAGAGATAAATAGGTAAGTTTAGTTAATCAACTGATATTCAGTTTTGTTGCAGCTATTCTGAGACTGATCATTTGACCTCAAATAAGCAAAGCAGAATTTGTTTATGGAACATTGGAAACCGTTTAATCCGGCATAATGCGATTTTCATGTCACAATAAACGGAGAGAGGGGGATACAAAAGTTATTGATAATACATACATAAACACAGTTCAAAATGTATCATAAATTCAATAATGCCATAGAATTACTTACGTTAATTGGTATGGGCTCCATTCCCGAATCAAGTATGCTAGAGAGAAGCTCAAGGCTATTTCTGCCAACCAATAGCAGTTCTTTCTTTTGTTCTACTGATTGGACAACGTAAGTATATGGAGATGTGTCATCTTCTATACCCATTAAATCAATATCAGGCAATGGATAATTATCAGCGGATGGCATAGGTTGCTGATAATCCATAGACTCCGTTGTTTGATTCATAGGCCTCGAGTTTCCTCCATGTGACTTTACTCCAGTTATCCCGTTGTTCTTCAGACTCTGCAAAATATATGTGTACGTTTCTTTTCAGATACAAGTATACAAAAAGACGAAATGGATTTACTTAAATAGTCAAAATACGGTATAATACAAGTGTTTACCTATTTGCCCCTATAATGAATATTAAGGAACCATAATTATATATGGTCAGTGTGATTATTGTGATTTGTTTATACATACAGCTATTTCTTTCGCTATTTTTATAGTATTTGACTACTTCAATTGTTTGGTTAGGGTCAAAAGTCACAATTCTTATTGGACGAGGGGAGCAGGTAATAGTCTAATAGATAATAAAGGTTTATATATTTGGACCGTTTCTTGATAAGAATACAAAAGAAGATAATATACAATGATCTTGACTGAAAATTCGTCAACTATTTTTTAGATTCATAAACATATATTTCTCCCCAAACAGAATTTGGCACGTATCCTGGATCATCATTCATAATGTGATATGTCATACTTTTATTATATATTGAAAATAGGTAATACAATGAACGTTACGATTAGGTAATGCTCCAGAAATTTTCTAAAAGGCATATAATATTATGCGGGACAGAAATGGAAAACGTTTAGGCTAACAAAAAAGGACAATACATTAGATGTTAAATGCATGAAACTATCAGCAAAAATCTTTCCTAGACGAACACGTAGATACCACAAGTACTACACATGGACAAAAGAGTTGGTTACGTACCGGGAAACAAGAAATACAAGCTAAAAGGGAATATTGTTTGGCTAATATAAGAGTGAATCGGAATGGCACACACCAGACAAATAACAGAAGTGCAAACGTAAAACCATACTGTTTCTAATGAATAATAGCCACAAGAACCAACATTTAATTCACAAGTGGCAACCTGTTGCTCGAGAATTTAAAACCTATATCACTACTTTTATAAGATCAATACTACTGGTATGACTCAGATAACATAACGAGACGCACGTCAAGTTTAATACACTCCAGTTAACTGATAACCTCCTATAGTTCTGCTCCCTTAAACAGTTAGAAAAAAAACTTGTATCTCACATTATCACTTTTTATAGTAACAAGAGTCCGTTTATGCTAAAAAGCAGAAGCATAATCAACATATTGAAAAAGAAATAACTTATTTTATCATAACGGTAATCTAGTAAACTGAAAATATTCAATCCGAATCTTCTTATTATAAACAACTTAACAGCTAACATAAGCACTTTTCTTCATCCAAACACACAAAAGTATCTAATTATCCGCTTTATAAATAAAACACAACAAGCAGATAAACTTTCTAATTTAAGCTCTCAAACAATCATAAAAAAAAACAAATTCTACATAAACACAAAACCAGTTTAAAACGAAAAACGCAACAAAAACTGTTTTTTACCAAATAAGTCTGTCGAAAAACTGGCAAATACATAAGCTCCTCAGACTCTCCCCACACTCTAATCAACCTAACCGCCTTATCGCGATTCGTCCTCCCATCCTTAACCAACACAACCAACTCCTCCAGAACTTTCTCCGACGCGACTTCCGAAAACACCTTATCGCAATTCGCGGTCAAAATCTCAAGCAAATCAATACTCAATCTCACACAAACATCATTTTTATTCAAACTAATTATCCGTTTAATAGCTTTCACAATCTCAGTTCCGTTAACGTGTTCGTTATTAATCATTCCACAAATTCTTAAGTTTAGTGACCAGTTTGGTTCGGTTAGGGTTTCTAAAGTGGCGTCGTCGACCAGCTTTGATTCCGGCGACGGCGATTGTAAAATTTCTTTCATTTTTGTGCCAACGAGTCGACTCACCTGAGCTCCGCCGGTGAGTAATCGGTCGGTGAAGGAGGATGAGGCGAGCTTCAATTTCTCGAGGTTGTTCATGGTGGTGATCAAGTGTGTGAAAAATGAAGGTGTGATTAGTGTGTGTGATGTGTTGGTAATGTTTGGTACCATAAGACTTAAAAAGTATACAACTAATTTAACTAACTAACTAAAAATTACTATGATGTTTGTACTAATTTTCGATCTAAAACCGGATTCGATTAATATTTCAATATTAACATTACGTAACGGGCTAACCCCTCGTTAATGACAATATAAAAACTATATTAGGGCGACGCCTGACCCCTTGTCACAAAAGTCGAACCTTTTCGCAATACTCCAACTCCTACAAACAAATTCGTTAATCTAAGTTTCTACCTATTACGGAGAAGAATCATCGATACGATATCCCAATAACTAACATTTGACAACATATTTCAAAGCGTAATCCTCTCCAAATCATTTAGAAGCCTAAACTTTGGCATCCCCACAATCTAACGATTATGCACCTCTAGACGTTTATTAAGGAACTTGGGTACATTAAAATTAGATCCTAGTCATGTTGATACGGGTTTAGATGACAATACAATTTTAATAAGTAATTTTATTTTACTTTTTGTTAATATTTTTATTTGGAAAATGTTAGTTTTTTAAGTACTAGAGTTATATATTAGTTAATGGAGTCATGTTTTAATTATATAAAGTAGTGGGTAGTTTTATGTTTTCTATTTATATGTAATTTTTGCATTGGGGTCACTAAAAAAGAAAAATATGTTTTAAAGGTAATTATATTTTCTATTTGTCGATACGAAGGAAAAACGTTTCTACACCTTATATATCATTTAAAAATATATCACATCGACGAGTTTCCTATCAATCTTTCATTGTATCAAAACAATTATGATACTTAGACCTATTTTCTATGTTGTCAAACCCCTTATAAGAGCATGAGTGACAATGAGGTTGTGGTGGGTTGTGGGGAAAAAGGTGATGACGTGGCAGTGAGAATGAGGGTTGTGGGTTGTTATGATAGGGAGGGTTGTGGAGAATGTGGGATTATTTTATTAATTTTTTAATTTTTTCTTTAATAATTAAAAGAATATATAATATTAAAAGTTAATAATTAAAAGATTAAATAAAAGATAAATAAATAATTAAAAGAATATAAAATATTAAAACTTAATAATTAAAACATTAAATAAGATAAATAAATAAAAATACAAATAATTAAGACAAAAACAAATAATTAAAACAATACAAATAAAAGCTAAACTAATTCATCCCGTATTTTTCTAGAATTTTTATTTTCTCGGCTTCGACCCAAGCCGCTTGTGCCGGCGGCATCCCCTCCGTGCTTTGTTGAAGAAACATCATATCGTCTCTTCTCGCACTAGAGTAAGCCGCTTCCTCTTGTCGAATAGCCGCTTGTTCTTGTCGCATAGCCGCTTGTTCTTGTCGGTGGAGGGTTTTCGCCTTTATTTCCGCCGTTTGCTTCTTCGTCTTCGTAATCTTCTTAAGGTGTGTCGCGATGAGCCCGCAAAGAGTCGAGGACGAAGATGTTTGCGCCTTATCGGAGGCGTCGGATGGTTCCTTTCTTTTGCTAGCTCTCTTTTTCCCTTGAGGTCGTTGTTCCACATCATCCGCAAATATGTCGTCCCCGACACCAACGTCGTCGAGGTTGACGGTATCGAGTGGAGGGTCTATCTTGACAAATGAGCGCCATCGGCTATGATCCCTCCAGATTTCCCAGGCCTTGTCATGCCTAAACGTCGATTTCTCGCACTCAAAGTACATTTGCCGAGCCGCTTTGTAAACCGCATAGTCGTCGGTCCCGCTTCCTCGATTTCTTACCGCCTCGGCATGATGGCCGATAAAAGCCTTGACCAAGGCAGTCATCGCCGTGAACTTGGAGTTGAGGGACTCCTTGCCTCTCTCCGGCAATCCTAGCTTCGTCGCCTCTTTGTTGTAACCCTCAACGATCCGTATCCAAAATCGAGGTCCGGGTTGGGCGTTTCCTCTAAACTCATCTTCCGAGACCGAGCACCACATCCCCGCCAAAAGTTCCTCCTCTTTCTCCGTCCATGCAACCTTTACGCACGTCTTTTTCTTTTTCGACGTGGACCTACGTGACGCGGATACTTCGACCACATCGTCCGTTTCTTGGACGATCTCTTGGGTTTCAGGGACGATCTCTTGGGGGGTTTGTGTTTGTTGGGTTGGAAAAGTTTGGGGAATAAAAGGTTGGGATTGTGAGAGAAGTTGTTGATGCATGGCGTATTGCTCGGGATTGAACATTTGTTGTGGGTATTGTGTGTATTGTGGTGGAAGAGGTTGTTGCGTTAAAAAATTGTTAAGAATATTTTGGGATTGTTGTGGCGTAAAGTTTGGTATTTGGGGAGGATATAAGGGGTTTGGTGTGCCGAAATAGTTGGCGAAACCGGATGGTGTTTGCGATTGTGGCGTCGAGGGATTGTTTGTGTTTGTTTGGGGAGCGTTTGATGAAGACGAAGACATTTCGTGATTATTTTGGGTTTGGGTATTAGATTGAATTGGATTAAGAATAAGATTGTTGAAAGAAGGTGTGATTTTTTTGGTTAGATTGTGGGGGTATTTATAGGTGAAATTGTTTGGTTTAAAAAAAAATAAAATAAAATATATATATAATTAATATATATTAACGGATATATATCCGTTGAGGAGGAAAAAAACAAAAAAAAAAAACGAAAACCTGGACAACGGCTCGTTGTAGGCACAACGACCGCCTCACAACGAGCCGAGAACGAGGCTAGGCGGTGTGGTAACGAGGGAGAACCCTCGTTGTGAGGTGAGAACGAGGCCTTGCCTCCCCCCACTCCGAGTGCTCTAACCTTCGTCAAATTCTAATCGGTGCGGAGATGAGTCGCCTAACTTGAGTAGGTCCCCCCCTCCCCAAAATAAACTTTTTTAACTTTTTTTTTGGATTTGAACTCGGTCACTATTTCGCCCAGAACTCCTACTATTTCCGCCATAACTCCCAAACCTTTACAATTAAGTGATGCGGTCAACACAATTTGCTTCGTAATTAAATTTCGAAGAAAAGCTTACCAGAATCACAGCAGAAGAACAAAAAAAGCTTCTCCACATGCCGTAACAAGTCGCGAGTCCGGATCTAAAAAAACGACCTAGAGTTTTGCTTAGAACTCTCAAAACGCTTGGAGTTAGGTGACGTCGTCATCGACTGTGGATTCCAAATTAGATTCCGAAGAAATGCATCTAGAATAGCAATATTCACATCTAAAGCACCGCCACACTCCGTCCCAAGTAACGAGTGTTATCAACAACTATATAAGTTTTTTCTCTTTATTTATTTTAATAATTACAATTCTTTTATCTAATTCGAGCTTTCAAGATTTCTCCGCGTAAATTTCAAGAGATTATTAAATTAGATTATTAGTTAACCTAAGCCCGAGCTGTGAGTTGTTTCACAAGACAAGGCGCCCCACTAATATAAATTGCACAAAGTGGCATTGATATCACCTATAATTATCATATTATTATCCTAATACACACGACTTTATTCTAACAACATGATATGGACTTCCCAACAATAAACCAAATCCTAGTACTTATCTCATTAAACACTTCTCTACCTCGTATGATATATATGATGTATTTTACCGCATCATGTTTTTTTGAACGTGTTGTAAGAGCACACGCAATCATTGGGTTATTGCCCCATGCTTGAGTCATGGTTGGCCAACTATGCTATGGCCGCGTTATGGTGGCAGCTTGCAACACCTCAATGGCGTCGCATTATACATTTTTCTTTTCATTTGTTTTAAAACAATATATAGAAAGATATATATATATTAATAAGCGAGTTCAGATTTTAAAGTTATGATCAATATAATTGTAATAATCACAATTATTAATCAGAGGAGATAGCTATTTATGAGGGTAACCAATATTATATTATCGTTGACATATGTGTGGAAGAATGTCGTATGATTCGACTCTCTTTCTTGTAGTTTATTTAGAATAATACTTGTATAGTAGTTAGTCGAAATAAGAGAGCAAGTCGATACAGAAAATACGAAATTATTCCAGGCTTTAGCCATAAGCCTTGGTAAAATTATAACGAGTTTAGCTTCATACGCGTTTTTAGTAACCTTTGAAGTTTTCCTTTATTAATATTAAAAAAATCCAAAAATGTATATATTAACTATAAACTCAATATACAGTATTTGAACATTCATGTCTTAAGATCCCGCTATCAATAAATAGAACACATCTATATTTACTTATAATCTAGAGTTGTCGTTTTAATTACATGTGAGATATTTCAAATAGTGGAATGGTATACATTTGAAACTCTTGACTCTTTGGTTGCCATGTGTTTTAATTACCATAATGAGAGATATAATGATATTTAAAGTGTTCAGTTACCCTAAGTTAATAACACATTTGAAACTTCTGACTCTTTGGTTGCCCTGTGTTTTAATTACCATAATGTGAGGTATAATGGTATTCCTGACTTTTTGGTTGCCCTGTGTTTTAATTACCATAATGTGAGATATAATGATATTTAAACTGTTCAGTTACCCTAAGTTAATAACACGAAACTCCTGACTCTTTGGTTGCCATGTGTTTTAATTACCATAATGAGAGGTATAATGATATTTAAACTGTTCAGTTACCCTAAGTTAATAACACATTTGAAACTCCTGACTCTTTGGTTGCCCTGTGTTTTAAATACCATAATGTGAGGTATAATGATATTTAAACTGTTCAGTTACCCTAAGTTAATAACATAAACTTTTTTAGGTACTCCAAAAGTTGGTGGTATTAATGGCATACTAATTATTGTGTTTTAATTTTTAGGTACTCCAAAGGTTGGTGGGTTTGTGTTTTTCTATATAAGTTAGTTTGATGATGAGGTAATTTCACCAAAAAGGGAGGTTCGATACAAGGTTTCATCACTAGAAATCATATACGAAAGTTTAAGGCTCTTCTCGAAGAGGGCCATGTATATCAAATCTCGAGGTTCAAAGTGATTGAAGGTCAAATGGGATATAAAGCTGTCCCGAATCAATACCGCATCCGTTTCAACATTGCAACATCGGTTCGTAAACTTGAAGGTGGTCATGAGGAGTTTCCATTGAATATGTTTAGTTTCACACCAACGGAAGTTCACCTACAGAGAATCAACAACAATTCCCTCCTCACTGGTGCCGGTTTTTCTTTTCTCTAAATGTTTATGTTTTCTTTCCTATATCCAGTTTTTTATTTTTTGTGGGTTGTTGTCGTTCACATGACATTTGGCTATGTGTTTACAGATGTAATAGAGTGTGTGGTAGGTGCAGGCAAAATTATTCGCCTTGACAATGAAAAAAAAATGTGTGAAACGCGACGTTAAGCTATCTGTTAGCATGTTATTATTGTGTATTTTCCTTTGTCTCTGATCATTGTTCGTGACAAATCTCTTTACAAAATTGTCACCGCGCAACGCGTGGGAATACGCCTAGTAACAATATAATACAACTTCACTCACCCAAACTAAATAACCAGCCATGTCAAACATGACCCGAACATGTATCCATAAGGTGATGCACTTCGACTAAACTAAAGACATGCAAAATGTCATGACGACACTTGGTTAGATAAATAGCTTGTGTATCCTGTAGCATTCAAGTTCGAGAAAAAAAGAATATTTTATAAGTATTTACATATTTAATATAAGTATGTGTTTTATTTGAGCTTATAATAGAAATTATAAATATAAAGGACTAAGTTGGTAAAAAAAAATGGTTAATTTTAGTTAGAAAGGATTTAAATTGTTAGCTATATTGGTTAAGTAAATAAGTTAGTAAATTCAAGAAAGATGAAGGACCTAAGTGTAAATTCTGGAATTTGTCTATGAGGTGGAGGAGATATGACATTACCAAGAAACTTTCTAAGTGTATGAATGTGTGTGTGTCGGTTTAGAGAAGAAAAATCAAGAAAAGAGAAAATTGAAATTTACTTAAATTGAATATCAATAGATGTAGATATCATTAATTAGGGCAAGGATTGAGAGTTTAAGAACTCTAGCTTTGGTTCTAATTGAAGTAAAAGAAGGTATGATTATATATTTAAAATTATTTGATAAAAATTAAGTTTGCATATGGGTTATAATATCATTTAGATGTTTAACTACAAAAGGTATTAAAACACTTAATTGGTTAAAAATTAGTGTATATGGGTTATTTGGGGATAATCAAGAAGGTTGAAAGAATTGTTAGAATTAAGTTTCGTTTATATGTTATTTTGAGGTTAGAAATATATGTAAAAGCTTGAAAGATTGGAAGATTAATTTATATGAATTTCGTAAAAATTCATGTTTTAGCTAGTTAGTGTAAAGATGTGAAATGTTGATTCGAATTAATTTTTATTGTAGAAATGTTTGGAATGAAAGAGTTATGTTATAAATGATTAATTTCGTATATATGACAGTAAAGATAAGATTAAGAGTACTTAAAATCATGTTTGGGTGAAATGGTGTTAAGTATGCTACACTAGTTGCCAAACGGTTGAAAGATGGCAATGGATAGGAAATGGTTAAAAGGAAATAACACATTACCCTGCAACGTGTAATTTATGATTTGTGTAATGGGTATAAAGTGTTTAAATGTTTGTTTATGCATTAGAAGGTTACGGGTCAAAAGATCCAAAAAGGTGGCAAGTTGGGTAGAAATGTCATACATGTTTAGATTAAGAGTTTAAGGTTTAGAAAGATGTGTAATGAAGTTAACACATGTGTTTATATGTATATAAGATTTATTGATGACAAATTTGTGTTTGGTTGTAAAAAAGCAGATTTGAAGGATAATGGTAAAGGAAAAGACCGTGAGTGTTAGTCGAGGTAATTCGACTGCAAGGTGAGTATACGAAGCTTATTTTAGTATGTTACATGTTTATAATATGTGTGTTAGAGATGAGTAAGATATTAGTTTAATATATGATTAAGTTGCTAACGAAAAAAGGGGCTAGAAGTGTTATGCTCCAACTTGAAAGAGCGGGATTTTACAAAGGAAAACCAAAGCACCTATCTGGATCACCACTGCGCCCGCAGTGGGGACTCATGCGAAGTGTTTTGGTTGCAGTTGTTGTTAGTGCGTCGCAGTTGTGGTGCATTGCATCGCAGTGATGCCCAGATCAGTTTTTAGTAGTTTTTAATGTGGTTTAGGTGTATGACTTGTACCCTAAACCATTGGTAAGTTAAAGAAGAGTTAGAAATGACTTTAAATAGTCGGAGAAGAGTAAGATTCAACTAGATATAGTCGGAAAAGAAAGATAAGACTTAAATTAGTCTTGTAGATTTAAATTAACATATGATTAGGTATACTCACTAGGTTAACGCTAATATACTTTGTTAATTGTATATTTTGTAGGTAAATGAAACACTTAATGCAAGGAAAGGTTATGAAGAAGGGAAAGGGGGACCATAACGTATAATTTTAAATGTTTTGTAAGAGCTTCCGCTCAAGTTTGTAAAATTACTCTTTTGGGTAAAACATGATGTTAATGTTTAACTATTGTTAAGTTATGTAAAGAATCAGTAACACTGTTAAAGTTAGTTAAAGATATTGTAAGTTATAATTTAAAAAAAATATGGTGTGTATTTCCTCGAGTGTTAAAGTGAATTAGAACTTTACGAGAACTCCTAGACATCCACTCAAAGGTTTTATTCTTTATTTCTTGGACTACTTTGTCAATACTAATAAGTTTCTTTGTGAACGCCTTTTCGTTTCAAATCTTCCACAAATAAGTGTCGACCACGCCACAACTTGTCACAAATCTTTATTGGATTTACTTCTCAAATTTTCGCCATGTTTCTCAATATTTATGTTGAATCGCTTCTATTGAACTTGCTTATCTTCCACCATTCGATAATCTTGTCCAAACGTTGCCCGCAACTTTACACTAGACTAGACGATGATCAATTGTTTCTAAATCAGCATCACAATTCGGGCATAAATCGAATGCAGATCG
>CAJVGC010000001.1:5375508-5415878 GCA_910822075.1 Senecio squalidus | reverse complement strand
GAATTAAGAAAAAGAAATGTTTATCTGTAAAGACCACCAACTCGCTCTCGATGCCCAGGGCCAGCCTTGCCGACATCTCTCCAAATCACCTACTATGCCATGTCATCAGGGGAACGGAAAACGGATGGTTCCCCATCCCCTCCGGAATACGTACCAAACTGCAGCGGGTCACTAGGACCACCCTGATGCGGAGGCTGCTGCTGAGACTGAGGGGGATAGTAAAATCCGCCCTGACGATGTGCTGGAATGAAGATATCTGGTGGAGCATAGGCCGGAAAAACCTGACCCATACTCTGAGCCTCTCGCTGCGCCCACTGATCCATGTAGGGCTGATAACGCTCCTGATGATAGGTCAAATGAGCCAGCTGAGAACCCATCATCCTCTGATCCTCATAATAGTAATCCTGGAATCGCTGTTGAGATGTCTGCATCGCAGTCAACTGTCGAGATAGAGCCTCCATAGAGTATGGATCACTCGGCTCATCATCTGACTCCGCATCTGGCGCAACATCTGGCTCAGCATCACCAGCAGCATTAGGCCCACTTCCAATCAAGTCCCCATATCGATCAAGCACTGAAATATTCTTCAAAGCAGTAACATCCAACGTACGAACCCCGGCTACTGCACCAACTGTAGCATCCAACTGTGCCCTATCAGCCACCCCTAACTGAAAGGCTAAATGGCATATAAAAGCGCCACCACACACTGCCCCATCTCCCTTACCATATGCCCTGGTGTAAAAGTAAAGTGCCAAACATCTGGCAAGGTTGCACGGACGGCTAGCTAAAATACAGTAGAGATAAAATAGATCTTGCTGGGTACAATTATTCGGACAGTTTGCTCTAGCCGAAATGGACTCAACAATCGCCCGGAACAGTATCCGGTGCATCGGGTTTCGCATGACTGCCTGTTTAATACCCTTATGATAATCCTCGGTACTAATCTCATACTGTCGCCAAAACGACCCAGCGCTCATCCCAGCAGGCCAAGTCGCTAACCCCTGAGTAAAATCTACTCCCAAAACCTCCTCCTCTGTGTAAATACCCATGGCAACCCCAAACTGAGCATAGGACATTGTAAATGTCCGTCCGCCCAGCCGAAATGTCATCACCGACTCGGTGGTAGAACCCATAGCTGTATTCAAACGAAAACTGCAATAAAATTCTTCCACTAAACCCGGATAAACCCCAGACCTGATTGCAAAAAGTCGCTTCCAATCCGCGGTCAGAAGCTCCTCTAACTCAGCCTTAAAATGCAATCTCTCAACAATTCCCCAATCTAACGTCCGATGTCCAATCATATGCTTCTGTCGAAGCGCGTCCAAGGTAATTTTCGGCTCATACTTTGCGGGTATATCCATGGGATTTCGCTCCGCCTGTGGTGGCACATTTCTGCTACTTCGGGATTTCTTAGCTACACGTGGTCGACTCATCTACAAAACAAAATCACATATACAAAAAGAATACAAATGTTAAACAACAAATTTACATTAAAACTTCAGTCCCGTTCCATATTCTCCACATAATACCAAATAAATGATTAGAATACCGCCATTTTAATTGCCGAAAATACTAAAATAAAATTTCAAACTAAGTTTAAAAATTTCAAGTTTAACATAATCAATTTAAGCAATCAAACTAGATGAAATCATAGTATTAAATTAACCATTAACAATCAAGTTTAAAAATTGTTCAACCCCCCCCATACTAGTCGTAAGCTTAGGGTGAAAATTTTCAAGCAAACAATGCAAATTAATTGTTAAAATCACTTATCTAGGCTTCCTTTTACTTCCTAAACTCATAGAACATCAATACAAACAAAACCCCCAAATCAATTTCAAAATTTAAACCTAGGGTTCATAAGCAAAAAATCCCAAATTAAATGGTTTCTAAAGCAATAATCATGCAACAAATCAATATAAAATCAAAGAATTGAATAATTAGAAACAATAGAAACTAACCTTGAATTCGTATGCGAAAAATTGAAATTTAGAGTGAGAAATTCGTAGGTATGTGTGTGTGCTCGGTTTTAGAATAAGAAAAAGAGATGGGACAATAATCTGCAGCAAGAAAAGGACAGAAAAGCTACGCCTGGCCCAGGTCCCGAAGGACGGGCGTCCCAGACCAGAGGACGGGCGTCCCACGCGAAGAGCAACGGGCGTCCCAGAAGTGTAACGGGCGTCCCAAGGTTGGAACGGGTGTGCTAGGTTTCGGGACGGGGGTTCCAGTACGCTCGTTTTTGTGCACATTTTGGGACGGGAGTCCCCAAATAGGGGACGGGCGTCCCGTGTAGCTGACGTTTTTTTTTTTTTTTTTTTTTTTTTTTTTTTTTTTAATGAAAGAAATACTAAAACTTAGAAAACTTAAAAAATGAAAAACATGAAACGGAAGACGTACCTTAATCGTGACACGTGTACTTCCAAAATAAAAATAAAAATAATACAAGTTACCTTGGGTTGCCTCCCGCAAGCGCTAAATTTATCAGTCGAGTCGTTAGCTAGACTCGTGTTCCCGTTTCTTACTTGTCAATGGCATAAAAGCCATCCTCAGCTAACTCCTCATGCTCCTCGTCTTCCTCATGGTCGCCAAAAGCCAACGCCTCCTCCATGACATCGAACATCTTGGTTCGCTTCACCCAAGCGTCATGCCACTCTCGAGCCTCAATAAGCAGTGAAAAGACATCTCCAATCTCCCAAACATCGTCACTTTTGCTTTCGTTGAATTTTGTCTTCTTAAATTCCTCCCATGGCGTATCATCTCCGATATCCTCAAATTCCTGCAAAAATTTTTCCTTTTCTCGACAAGTAAAAGAAAATAATTCAAAAGGGTCGGGAGACATACCGTGACAAGTTTCCCCCACACTTGAGTTTGGCTTCTCGAAAGTTGCACCCGGATTGTTGATTAAATATTCAATCTCTAATAAATCTAAATCCGGGTCGGATTTCTCCAGTTTCAAGCTCGTAGAGTTCTTCTCAAATGCCTCCAACTCCATTTTCAAGATGGGATCAAAATCCTCGATCTCCTGATCTTCCTCCTCTTCAAAAGCAAAATATCCTCCAAGTATTTCCTGCACATCTAGGTCAAGCATTTCATCAACAACATCAATACGAAAACATGTATCGTCACAAGAATAGGAATGCTTTAAAGCTCGATCTACAGTAAAAACAATCCTTTCCTCCTTAACTCCCAAAGAAATTTTCCCTTCCTGAACACGAATGATAGCATCCGCAGTATGTAGAAATGGTCTACCTAAAATCAAAGGTACCTTGCTATCCTCCTCCATTTCTAATATGACAAAATCAACGGGAAACACAAATTTACCTACTTGCACTCGCATATTTTCAACTATACCTAAAGGGTATTGGAATGAACGGTCGGCGAGTCTAATTTTCATACGAGTAGGTTTTAATGCCCCTAAATTCAATTTAACATACAATGAATAAGGCATAAGATTAATACTAGCTCCTAAATCAGCTAATGCCTCACAAGTTATTGCTTTACTCAAAGTACATGAAATTAGAAAACTCCCTGGGTCTCCTAACTTTGGTGGAAGCTGGTTTTGAATAAGTGCTGAACACTCTGCATTTAAAAACGTCGCTTGAGCTTCCTCCAACTTCCCTTTTCCAGTTACAAGCTCCTTGATAGATTTGGTGTAATTTGGCATTCCTGAAATCAAGTCAACCAAAGGAACATTAATATGCACAGATTTAATCATATCAACAAATTTACCGTACTGTTCTTGCATTTTCTCCTTCCTCAAACGTTTAGGGAAGGGAACTTCCGTCTTGTATTCTTTCACTTTAGGTGACACCGCCGGTTTTGGCTGAACAGCTGGCGTAACTTCCGGTCCCTCTTCTTCCTCATTCTCCCTCACTTCAACATTAGATTCCTGCACAACTGGATTAGTAACACCTGCAGAATCATTAACATTACCAAAAACTCTACCAGACCTTGTAAACACCGCATTCACATGCTCGTTTCGAGTGTTAGAAGGTTGAGATTTTTGCCCTCCAGTTTGCCAAAATGGTTGCTGCCTTGGGTTCTGTTGTGTGTTACTTGGCAACTGCCCATTAGGTCTAGCAGCATGTTGATCACTTAGTCTATCCAATCTCTTCTCTAAATCACTAAGTGCTGCTTGTTGATTCCTTTGTCCTTGCTCCAATTTCTCATGAAGGACCTTAAACTGCTTGTCTGTTGCTTCATTCTTCGCTGACTGAGTTTGAATGAAGTTTTTCATTATGTCCATCAAACCCGATTCCTCTTCTTCCTGCTGTTGATTCTGGTTATTCCTTGGGTACCTGTTTTGAGAATTTCCAGAATTGTTAGCATTAAAATTATTATTACCAGAGTTATAATTACCCGAATTACGGTTATGAAAGCCGGTTCTCTGAAATGCTCCCTGGTAATGATTTTGCGCGAACTTCACATCTTCACTTTCTGCTTCTCTTCTCACATCACAATCTTCAGTGTAGTGGAGTCCCCCACAGTGGTCACAACCATTTGCCATCACATTCATATCCTTTCCAACTCTACTAAACTGAGTGTCTATCCTCGAAAAATTAGTATCCATTTTACTAGATAAAGCTTTAATCTCAGCCATCACCTCTTCATTCCCACTACTACTCTCAGCACTAGCAACTACTTTTTCTCCTCTTTCTCTACCAAACTGATCTGTTCTCTAAAAATCCATTATAACTGATCATCCAACATCTTAGTCGCATCGTTGATGGATTTGTACTGAAAACTTCCTCCTCCAGCTAAATTTAACTCCCTGCGACTGTCTTCAATCCAAAGAAAAAGATATCAATAATCTGCCCTTTATCAATCCATGCCCATGACAACCCTGAGCATATCCTTAAGTCTACTCCAAGCTTCAACAATGGTCTCGTTTCCTTGCCTAAATCCCGTATATCATTCAATAAACTTCTTGCCAGAGATGTTGGAAAAAATCTTGAAACAAATTCTTCCCTCATTTTGCCCCGTACCAATGGAGTTTCCTAACTTCAAACCAAGTAAGTGCCTCTCCCGTGAGAGACAATGGAAAAAGGGATAACTTGACATTATCATCCATTCCTGCCCCGTATTTGAACATCTCGCACAATTTAACATATTTTGCCACGTGCGCATGTGGATCTTTTCTCACCCTTCCGTCAAAACAATTATCCTGGATCATCTTCAGATGATGACCCTTCACTGAAAAATCATTCCCCATGTTTGGAGTACGAATCGCCGAACCCGGTGTTGGCGGTACTACCCTAGCTCTCTGATGCATCGGTGCATCATTTGGATCAGCCATCTCAGTTATTATTTCTACTTCTGAATCTGAATTGATTGAATCCTCGAAATTCTCTTCTAGATCCTCCGTTTCTAACTTAACTGGTGATGGTGGTGTAGTGTTTGGTTTCTTGTTGCGCCTTTTCTTTGAAAATCCTGGATTAGACTGTGGACTTTTAAGCGGTAACCCAGAAGCCCTTGTGTTCATCCACTACCTGAAATCTCTATAAAAAAAAAACACAAATAAAAACCGTCAATAGCACCTGATAAACAATTAAAATAACTTTCAAGTAATTAATACCTAAAAGGATCGAATTAAAAATTATTAAAAACTACAGTCCCCGGCAGCGGCGCCAAAAACTTGATGTGCGAAATCTAGTCTATTTTAAAAACAAGAATTACTTACGACTCGACTACACAATCTTAGGCAGTGGACCTAATCAAGTATAGTATAGTTTCAGGTAAATCAGGTTCGTTCGCAGGGACTGATGGTTGAAAAATAATTAATAATTAATAAAACAAAAGTGGGTATTTGTGACCGAATTGTCACGGTGCTTAAACTACTAAAACTTAAGAACTAATTGATTCAGATGAATCGCTGAAAAGATTTTTGTTTGTAAACGATTGATGGAAAATACATTCACTTGGACTTGATCACAATTACTACGGTTATCACTTAATTACTAACAATGTTGAACTACTTAAAAAGGTATTTAACTTGAACTCTCGTTTCCCATTAAAACTTTAACTGTCTCATGTATAGTTACCACTCTCGTGAATAATTTCTACGTTTGACAACTAAGCAATAAGCACCTAAGCCGATTTTAATAAAGCTTCCTCTCGAATAGCTTCTTAATTAACTAAACCGATCTCTCTTAATCTAGTTAACTAACAACCACAATCACGTTTTTATTGTTTAAATCTTTAATATTAGTTCCTCTCGAATACTAATATCTTTAAACTAATTATAGACCGATTAGTTATTTCATAAACTATTTTATAAAGTCACAAGTTCCTCTCGAATACCTATGATGAATTACTAACAGTTTATATAAAAGATTAAACAATATTCAAAAACTGATTACAATTGGTTTTTCGATTAAACATAAAATCCAGTTCAACATATTCGTAATCAAATAATAACCTACATAATTGATCACATCATCCAAGTGAATGTTAAGAAATTTAACTACTCATAATAATAAAAACGCAACACAATTGAATTGAATGAAACATCTTTATTTTAAAAGTAATAACGAAAAGGATTAAAGTACCGATGATCCGAATGCTTAAAACAACGAAATTAAAGAGTCTAACAATACCAAAATACTCCAAGAATTCGTGGTCCCAAGCTAGGGTTTCAATACTCCAAAACTAGCGTATGATAAGGATAATTATCAATAAAACCTAAAATCTCTTTTATTAAACGTCACAAACAAACAGCTGCAGCAGGACTGGAGGCCGCGGGACGGGCGTCCTCCCTTCTGGGACGGGCGTCCCTCGCTGGTTTTCTCGTTTTGTTGTTTTGCTGCTCGTTTCTGCTTCCTTTCTCGTGACCGATCGCTTATACTCTCAAAATATAACGGGAATAGAACATTGACCCGTTTTCTTCACTTTCAGCTCCAATTATGTTACTTCATCTCCAGAATTCCGGCTAATACCTGTATAACAATTTAATACCAAAATTGCCCGAAATTCCCAACATCCGTTATGAATTAAACTTTAAAAAGACAAATATCGCATATAATAATATGACTAAAATATGCGATATCAGTTGGTGGTGACTCGATGGAAGATTTGATCCTCATGCTTTGGTCCAACTTCAGTTCTTCCTTAACTTCAACCTCCACTTCCTCGATCTTCTCGTCTTTCAACTCCTCCTCCAAGCTAGTTTCTATCTCGAGAATTTCCTGCCAATCTAATTCATCAAACACATCAATCCGAAAACAGGTTTCATCAGTAGAATAGGAATGAGTCATAGCTCTATCTAAATTAAAAACAATTCTTTCATTCCCAACCCCTAATGAAATTTGCCCATTTTTCACCCGAATAATTGCGTCAGCGGTGTTTAGGAATGGTCGTCCAAGGATTAGTGGAACAGAGACATCCTCATCCATCTCTAAAATCACGAAATCAACCGGAAAGGTGAATTTTCCCACGTTCACTAGCATGTTCTCAGCAATTCCTAATGGGTACTGAAATGATCTGTCTGCTAGTCGAATACTCATCCTGGTTGGTTTTAACACTCCAATGGCGAGTTTAGCATATAGTGAATACGGCATCAGGTTTATGCTAGCTCCTAAGTCTGCTAAGGCACTGCAACTGTAGGTATTACTGAAGTTGCACTGAATCAGAAAGCTCCCTGGATCATCCAACTTGGGTGGTATCGTGTTCTTCACCAAGGCTGAACATTCTGTGTTTAGGAATGCGGCTTGCTCCTCCGATGGCTTTCCTTTGTTTGTGACCAATTCCTTGATGAATTTAGCGTAATTTGGCATACCTGCAATCAAATCTACAAGAGGAACGTTAATATTAACAGATTTAATCATGTCACAAAATTTACCGTAATGCTCCCTCATTCTTGCTTTTCGTAATCGTTGAGGATATGGAACATGAGGCTTGTAAGCTTTGATTGGAACTTCCTCTACTGGTTCAGGTGTCGTGGTCTTGGTCTGAACTGGTGGTGCCTCGTCCTCATCGTCATCGATCTCGAATTCATCAATAACGGGTTCAGCAGACAGGTGCTGCGCACCAGGTGGGTGGTGCTGCGCACCGGTTTGGCCAGCAGCCCGGTGCTGCGCACCCCCGTGACCAGAACCATGGTGCTGCGCACCGGGGCTCTGTTTTGCTCCATTTTCGGCTTGATCTCCTCCATAAGTATGTCCCGAGCGTGTATTGATTGCATTTACATGTTCATCTCTGTGTTTTGGACAGGGTGGCATTCCGTCTCGTGTTCCGGGATGTTGATATTTTGGTGCTTGATTATTGGAAGTGTTTCCTTGGTTCTGTGGGCGTGGATTCGGTTGAGTATTGCTTGGTATTTGGCCCGGTGGTCGATTTGAGTTCCGTTCGTTCATCCTATCGAACCTTCTCTCTAAATCTTGATGTGCTGCCTGCTGATTTCTCTGTACTTGCTCGATTTGATCAGTTAAAGTTTTAAATTGTTTACGGACATCGTCATTGGTTGATTTTTGGGTGTTGATGAACGATTTCAAAAGATCTTTCATGCTTGGATCTTCATCTTCGTTTGGTGGATCGTATCTTTGTCGTGGTGGGGAACGTGTGTTGTTTCTTTGCCATCCGTTGTCTCGATTGTCACCGCGGTTGTAGTTACCTCCGCGGTTTTGCCAATTTGACCCCCGATTAGGATAACCATACTGTGCGTAGCTGGCATCCTCCACTTGATTGCACTCACTAGCATAGTGAGGTCCTCCGCATCCTTCACATCCATTCTTCACCAAGTGCATGTCCTTCTCCATCCGTCCCATGCGTTTATCAATTCTGTCCGCTAGTGTCTTGACCTCTTGAACTACCGAGGATATTTCATGGCTACTCTCAGCTTGAGCAACTTGTCCCCTGTTTCTTCGGCCTCGACCATCATCTCGATACTCCCTTGATAGGCTAATGACCAGCTTGTCTTCCATTAGGTTGTATGCTTCGTTGGTGGTTTTGTACATGAAATCTCCTCCTCCAGCTAGATCCAATTCGTTTTGAGACTCCTTGGTTAACCCGTAGAAAAAAATTTCAATGATATGGTCCTTGCCCAGTCCATGACCATAACAACTCCGCAGTAACTCCTTAAGTCTAGCCCATGCTTCAGTGGAAGTCTCTCCATCTTCCTGTCGGAATCCTCTGATATCTCTGAGTAATTTCCTACCCAAGGCGGGTGGGAAAAATCTTTTGATGAAAGCCTCGCGCATTTGCGTCCATGTGGTTATTGTGTTTTCTTCAAGTTCCTCGAACCAAACCTTCGCATCTCCGGTGAGAGACGAAGGGAACAACCTCAGTTTGACAGGATCGCCCTTGCCTTGGCCATATTTGAACATCTCACACAGCTCGGTGAATTTTGCTATGTGTTTATGTGGATCTGAATTGTAACGCCCATTGAACGTGTTGTCTTGGGTCATCTTGAGATGGTGACCCTTGACAACAAAGTCATCACCCAATTCCGGGGTGGTGATTGCCGACCCTCGGGTGGGTGGCACTGCTACAGCTGCGGCCCGTCGGTTCATTGGTGTGTCCAAAGGATCCATAGCTGGTTGCGGTTCCGGTTTGTCTTCACAAAATACTTCTTCGACCTCTGGTTCTGAATCGCTTCCTCCGCTTTCTGATGACGCAATGTCTTCAAACTTTACGGGTGAAACTTGATCAAAACTTGGTGGTGTCTGAAGCGATAAGTTGCCTCTTCTCCTGCCTCGTCTCTTTGATACTCCTGGATTTGACTTTGGACTCGCGAGTGGTAATCCCGAAGCCCTTGTGTTCATCAACTACCTGAAATACCTGAAAAGGCAAAAACAAGAAAAGCGTAAAACGTACCGGTGTAATAACAAATAAAAAGTAACTTCTAAGTAAATAAATACTCAAAAGGATCGTATTACAAATTCGAAACAAAAAACGAAAAATCAGTCCCCGGCAGCGGCGCCAAAAACTTGATGTGTAAAATCGAGTCTTAAATTAAACCTACTTTTTCACGCAATTACACACTTATAGGCAGTGGACCTATTCGAATGTAATATAGTTTATTAGTAAGTATAGGTTCGTTCGCAGGGACTAATTTGTTTTTATATTCGAATAAATAATACTAAGAGTATTTGGGGGGTTTTTTATCGTAACTAAAATTGCAAGTAATTAGTAAAAAGAGTGATTAATTAAAATCTAGCGAAAAGTAATTGATTAAATCAAATAATAAAGAGAATACACTTGTTTGACACTTCACCTATTTTCCGTTAATTTTACGAAATCGATTGTTGTTTCAACTTCTAAGATATAATAAAAGTCCTTCCGAATCTTTTACTAACTTTAATTATTGCTACTCACACCGTTCCTTCCGGATACAGTTAATAAATATTAATAATCAAGCAATAAGTATCAAGCCTGTTTTTAGTGATTTAACCTTATAGAGTTTCCTTCCGAATAACTCCTCTAATTATCAAGTCATTCCTAATCTTAATACTTAGACCTACTCACTTAAATTTAATTACCTAAGTTGTTATTACTAAGTCCTTCCGAATCTTAATAATTTTAAATCGATTATAGACCGACCGATTACTTCATAAAACTTATCTAATCTATCTAGATTCCTTCCGAATACCTAGAATGTTGATTAAACAAATTATATATAAACAACTATAATAACATATTAAAATCTAAGCAAATAAGGATCGACGGTTAAACACAAAAACATAAAACAACCGAAAACGTTAAATAAACATCAAATAGGATCCGTTGTTCAAACAAGCATAAAGAGAGTTTAGCTACTCATAACGTGGTCTGAAAAATCAATTAAGTCGTTAGAAAACATTCTGGAAAAATAATGCAAACAAGAAAAGAACAAACGAGGAAAATCGCCGAAAGTGTCGTGATCGCCGATTGCCGAAAATATGATCTTCCTTGCCTTGAAAACTTGCTTCTAAACTTAATAACAGCTCCAGAGACGTGAGAATAATAATGAATGATTTTCTGGACGATTTTGGTGTTGTATTTATAGGCAAAATCAAGGTGGAAATCGTCTTCGACTCAAATACGAATTACTTGTAATTATCCAGATAGGTGCGCCGCACCTCTCACTTGGTGCGCAGCACCGAGCTAATTTCCGTGTCCAAAACCAATTAAAACTCTCGGTGCGCGGCACCCATACCCCTGGTGCGCAACACCTCTTCACTTCTCGTCTTTAGTTTGTCATTTAAGCTCATTTCTTCACTCCTTTCCGTTTCCCGATCATGTAAACCTGTAAAATAGATAAAAACACTTTTCCACACGATTAAATGTAAAAACCTATCCTATCCATCATGTTTACTATGAAAACCGACTAAATATCGCATAGAAATATCTATATAAATATGCGATATCAGTGGTGAAAATAATACAAACCATAGAGACGATCCATGTAATTAACTCTTACTTGAAAACTATCCCTCGCTATATATGTCGTTAGACTTTTTATAATAAGATGACATATGTTTCTTTCTTCCTCCTGTGATTTAAGACCCTTATCAACAGCAAAAAGTTAACAAATAATGAACGATTCTCACCGGAAACTAAAAAACGTAAAAACATTGACACACAACAGTCAAAGAGTTATTAATACGAGTTCGGTTTCCGCGTTGTTCGTTTCTCATTTGGATATATAACGATTTTTTCCGAAGATCACCAAAACCAAAATTGAAGTGCTGTAGCCGAGATAATTTTATGAAAGAGTTATAAACAAATATATATTTCTCATTTGGATATATATAAGCACCCCTGTGTATTAATTGTTTTTTTTTCTATTTGAATCATTCAGGTTTTCGTGTTTTTTTCTTTCGTCGGAAAAAAAATGATGATGCCGAAAAGTAGTGGCCGAAAAAACCAGTAATCGAAAAAAAATGTCGGAGAAGATGACTTATAGGTAACAAGTTACTCTTTTATCACTTTGACATGTAAACACGGACTACATATATCATATAAATATTATCGGAAGTTGGTTTATTATAACGTTACAAATGAAAAAGTTCGTATGGTTTGACTTTTAACTAAAATTACTATCTAGATTAAATGTGATGGTTGTCTATGAGTTTGTGCATTTTATTATTATTCTAGTCAGAATATTACTATTTAAATACAATGTTTATCGTCTCTATTACAAAAAGGGGTGTTGGTGGAGTGGTAGACGCGCGGCCTCCCCTGCGAGGAGATCGCGGTTCGAATCCTGGCACCTGTTTTTTATTTTCTTTCTTTTCTGCAGCTTAAAAAAAGGGCATCCGACGAAGACGATGCCTTTTTTCTTGGCTTGCGAACATTGGGTGAAAGTACATGCTGTAACATAAATTCTCAGACTCATGCAACGCACAAGTCTCTACTAGTTAATTATTATAAATTGTTGAATTCTTATAAATAATGAGATGTTTGTCTATCAAGAACTCTTGATAAGGCAAAAATACTAGTTATAAGTCACAACAAAAATATGACAACAATGCCACTTCAGAGAAACAACGAAAAGAAAAATAAGTAAACAATATCAATAATAATTTCTTCATAAATTTAAGTCGGTAAATATTATAACGGGCTTACATAGTTAGTTACATCACTCTAAATACCTTAATAATCTCGTAACCCCAAATAGCAAAGTAAAACAAACACACCTTAATCTTGCCTTACGATTGTCATCAAACTTGGAGTCAAGTTGTGTCTAAGAAACCTTTATATTGCCATTTGCTAGTGTGGGTTTTACATACGACTTGTAATCTTGTTATTCTTATAGTTGGATACTTATGCATGCTAGACCCATGTGTTAAAAGTGTATAACATCATATAATCCCATATGTATTTGTAGTTTTGTAACATCGTGTCTATTATAATTTTTTTATTATTCTTTTAAAAAAAAAACATAATAGTGAAGAGAACTATAGATAAAGTGTAGCTTTTACCTTTTCATTTTAAAACGAAATGGTCCCTACTTTTAGTTTGTAACTTTTTGAAAATAAAAGTTTAAATAAAACTTTTAACTTCCGCCTCAATTTGTAACAATAAATTTTAGCGTAAGCGCGCTATACCAAACATACCTAAAGTGACCTATATCTTGATAGAGTACATTGTCCACATATTATTAGTGTAGATCCCAGATAAATCTAAATCCTTAACGGGTGAATGGGTGGGTGATGATTTTGTGGATATGCAAAGTGAGGAATGGGAAAAGGGAGGAATGGGAAAGTAAATGAGAAAAGCAATGAAAGAGGGGTTAATCATTAACCAGTTTCATTACCCTCGTTTTGTTGAGTAATGGTTTATTGTCTATTAATGGATATAGTGGTCAATGATTGATTACCTAATGACAAACCAACCACTATCAATGATTATCATTACAATTGATTAACTCCTATTATAGTCAACCAAGCACACCCTAAATTTCTCAAATAAACGTTTTTATTTATACTCTTATTGTTTCAGACACTATCAATGCAATGGTGGCACACTCATTCGACAAACTAACCAAAATGTCACCTTATCCTCGTACATATTGGGTGTCATGGTAACGATAAATGTGGAGTTTCAAAGTAAGAAATATAACTTGAATAAAACAAAACAAAAAATACAAGCTACCACTAACCGTTAAGAAGTTTAATCGGTAAAATAGTAACGTTGATTGGCTTAATCCATCATTAAGATTTAAATCTGAAAAAGTTATATCTTGATATAAACATGAAACATGTCACATAAAATGTCTTATATCCACACTTATTTTTCCTTATCTCAACGCATCATGGGCACTTTATTTCCTATTGGTAATGTTTGTTTGCCCCCAAGGCTTTTTATGGCACATGTTATGTCCTTCTTTGACATTATGGAAATGGCGACATCGTACGGTCGATGTCTCCTAAGAAGAGTTGATGGTGATTTCTTTCCAAGTATTAAAAGGTTATCCGTGTCGTAGATAGCTAATCATGGCATCTATCGAATCTCAATTGCGCAAATTAGGTTATAGATCCTCTCAAGATGTTTCTTTGGTTTATAGTGGGTTTTAAGCGGAAAATGTTGCATTTTGTAATTAAAATTTCATTGTGTACTTTTTTTTTTTTTAATAGTGTAAGTCGCGACGTTAATTCATCCACTATTATTGCGATGTTAGCATATTCGGTTCGACAAACCAACCTAAATGTCACCTTATCTACTTATCGGACATTTAAGATTCGGGATCCTCGAGGTGTTTCTTCGGTACATAGTGGGTTTTTAAGTGAAGAATGCATGCATTCCGTAGTTATAATGTTATTCTTGTTAAAAACAAGTCTAACAAAGCTAGTGAAAGATAAGAGAATTTATAAAGAAAAGAAGATAAGATTTTTGTCGGAGAAAATTTAAATTTAGAGGACAATCGATTCATGTTCCTTTACCCTTTTTACCTTTAAAACATAAACAGTTAACTACTTATATGTTTCCGTGGGTTGTATTCCTCGGAGGTTCCCTTTTCGGGCTTTAATAAATCGTTGGTTTTATTATGAAAGAAGTTTCGATACACAGTTTCATAAGTTGTGATTAAGAAATTAAATTATGTGTTATTTACGTATATGATATCAATAACAGTCCATTTCATTTCGTGATTCACTCATGAATTTTAAGGGGTACCATCTTTTTGATAGATGTTGGTTAATAGGTTATCGACACTCTTAAAAGAAATAAAATGTAAAATAAATAAATGTTGGTGTTTCTGAGATGTGGCTTGAATGGTAAGAATTTTGTTTCTTTAAAGGGAGGTGTCAGGTTCGAACCCCATCCCACTTCGAGGACTTTGAGAGAAACGAGTCACGAGTTCGGGGTAATCTGATCCCACTTGTTGGTCAAAGGCGCTGAGACAATGACGGTCTTCGGATCACATTATTTGGGGTTGGTAGGTGGTTACGATACCCGTTGCTACCAAAATTACATGACGTTCGGAAGTCCTTGCCGAAATTCTCAATTCTGAGAGAAAATGTAAAATACATCGCCTAATTAATTTCATTTGTACCCAAACATGTGGCGTAAATAACTCGACCTGGATATCCACAATCCATGAAGTCGCACGATTAACACTTAGTTTAATGATATGTGCCGTATCATAAGGATGTCAATGTCTATTGTATTTGTTCAAGTTCCCATAATTTGACTAACTACTGAGTATTCTAGTTTTTTTTATTCATATAATTTTCTTTTGTTGCATAAGTAAGAAAATTATTGATAGCATGAGGAAAAAAAAAATTAGAACTCGATGAGGCAAATGACAAAACAAATGTAAAAATAAAAACATGATGTGAATTAAAATATGTGTCAGATATTGAATGGATTATGTTACTGATATGTATCAAGTATGTAATAGATTATGTTATTTACTCATTATTTGAAAGTTCCGATAATAAGAACCCTTAAGACTTGCTAAAAAAGCTAAACATACATTATTATTTACTACCTACGCTATGCAAGAAAATCGTCGATGCCGATCAAAGCCAACTATCATTAGTAGCGATAGCGATGAGAAATTGAAAGTTGTTCAGTAATGGTGTCCACCTTATTAAATATTATTACACGAATTTTATTCAAATAAATATTATTATTTATTCGTTGTTAGAATCTTATCCGTGCTACACGAATTTCGAAAATCATATTTGATTTTGTTACTATAACATCTAACTAATTATGGTGAAAGTTTAGAATCAACATAAGAATATTATTTTGATATTTATTTGTTAAACTATTATGTGATCAAAATTGTTTTAATTCTTTTTATTTGTCATTGTCATAATTTTATACAAAACCCTTTTATAATAATTTCTAACAACTAATTTTTATTCATATTTTTTTTATAACATTATAAAAACCTATAATAAAAAGTATATATAAATGAATTTATTATATTTATTGATTGATTAGAAAAGTCATAAAATGATTTTTTCTAGTTATTTAATGTATAAGATATTTATTACTTAATTTAAAGTGTCTATTATTATTGTTAACAATTAAATTATTATTAACGATTATATTTTATTAATGTAAATATGCGTTACAATATATTTACAATACTTTATTAGTATGTTATAACTTATAAAAGTGTTACAGTGGTAACATATTTACTGGGCGGTTGGTTCAAAGTGAGGAATGAGAAAGGGAATGAGAAAAGCAATGAAAGAGGGGTTAATCATTAACCAGTTTTATTAACCTCGTTTTGTTGAGTAATGGTTTATTGTCTATTAATGGATATAGTGGGCAATCATTGATTACCTAATGACAAACCAACCACTATCAATGATTATCATTACCATTGATTAACTCCTATTATAGTCAACCAAGCACACCCTTAGTCTTTAAATGTAAAAATACCATAATGTCCCAAGTTTAAATCTTATGAGCAAAATAAGTTAATGGTCATCATTTTTTTACTTAAACATAAAACTAAAAAGTGCAAATGTTTTTATGTTATATTTGTATAATTCAATAACTACGGCCACATTTATGATATCATATGTTAACATATACAATTTTGAAACTTAAACACATTCATAAAAGTTGTGGTTAACTAAACGACATAATTATGTTTAAAGACTTGTATTTGTAGCAGAAGTAGAAAGAAGAAAACAGACTTCCAAGCAACTAAAAGACAATTTATGTTTCCCCTTTTTTCTTAATTATTGGAGAACAGGTTCATTGAACATATAAAGTGGGAAAGATGCAAGAACCAGAAACACACAAACAACAACAGAGGACAGTTTAGTAATCCACACCACACATTTACAAACCAACTAACCACTATAACAGTTTTTTTTTATTATTATAATCTTTAAAAAAAAATTATTTCACTAAATGGATTTCAAAAACTTACTCTCGTATAAGTTGTTTTTAAAAAGTTATTGAAAAAGTATATATATCGGGTTTTTACACATGTAAACTTATATGTGAAACTCATAAAAACTATGGTCTTTTGTGGTATCTTTAATATATAATAAAAGAGGGGCCTTAAATGACACATGGCGAAGTAAGGTCCATTGGATGAGTTAGATACTTTGATTTCAACCGTTAGATGAGATTGATGATGTCATCAAATATTTTTTTTTCATTTTACACCCTCTTACAATACATAATTGCATTTTCTCTTCAATTTTACCATTATTACAATAAAAAACTCATGTCTCTTATTAGACTATGATTTACCTTATTATTATTATTCTAAAATCATTTAATACAAAATATTAATATATGTGTATAAACATAAATATATATATGTTATTATAACTATAAACAACATGTGTATAAACATAAATGTATATTTATTATTATACGTGTAATATTTTATTCTCATAATAATTTAAAAGAACGTGTTCATAAACATAAAATTTACGATTCAATTTTTATTTATATTTACCCGCGCTATCGCGGGACAATAATCTAGTATATTGTATTAGACGATTGATTTATCGTATATTTATCAAAAGAGAAATTATCCCCAAAATACCAAAATACATTGACATTGTTTGTTATGAACTTCGATAAATGTCAAATGATAAGATAAAAAAAACTTATATTATAGAAAAAAATGATTAAATAAAAAAATAATATATTAAATAAATAAAAAATTGTAAAGTTATTATATATGAAAGAATCAAAGACATGTTAATAACTTAATTTATAACAGATTGTGTGAGTGTGTTTTTTGTTGTCTAAAAGAGAATCAATATTATTTTGGATTGATGAATAATAATTTTAATTGGAATCAGAGAAGCAATATTATTCAATTAAAAAAGATTCCGGATAACCTCTACCAAACCCAATCTCAAGATCAAATTTCATTAAATTAAGAAAGTCAACTAATTAAGATTTTGGATTATGGATGTGAATTCATTTTCATATTGTTTCTGTTTATTTGTTACAAAAATAATTTATATATTAAGAAGCCATAATTTGACTTTAAGGGGAACAGTTTAACGAGAGACCCAACTAAAGAAAATTTTATAAATTTAGAATATTAATCAAAATTTATGTAAAATTTTTGACCAGTGTATTTGTTTGGGCTTATATAAGGAGTTTATAACTTATTGATATTTCGGCTTATGTTTCATAAGCTCATATTTTTCATCTTATGTAACCGTTTATGGGCTTATTACTGTTTATTATGACGTAATAAACATTAATAAGTCCATAATTAGTTACATAAGTCGAAAATTCGGATTTACTAAACATAGAGAAAAGATCAATTAAAACCTATAATTTCTTGAGACAAAAAGACATCATTTTGGCCCTTGATCCCATTTTAATCTTATGGTTAAGATTAAAACTAAAACTCATTTTTCTTTTATTTTTTAAAATTAATTTATCTCACAAACCGTTGATCGTTAGACGAAACAAAATACACCGTTGCGATCGTCTCGTTTTTATCTTTAATTAGAGCAGTGGTGTTATATACTTTCGACGATTTTTTTTTTTTTTTTTTTTTTTTTTTTTTTTTTTTATGGGTATTGAAATTATAACGATAATATCATATATGATATTTACATCATTACGTAAAATTGTATAAAAGAGAATTACTATAAAATGTATAAACTACCTAAATTTAGAAAAAAAATCGAATTTTAACTAGTTTTATTTTTTCTCGTTTTTTGACATAAAATGTGATATACTAAAATCACATATGATACTACTATATCATATGTGATATTACTGTAAATCATATATGATATGAATATAAATCATATGTGATATATATTAAAATCGCATATGATAATATTATATCATATGTGATATTATTGTAAATCATATATGATATGAATATAAATCATATGTGATATATACTAAAATCACATATGATAATACTATATCATATGTGATATTAGTGTAAATCATATATGATATGAATATAAATCATATGTGATATATACTAAAATCATATATGATAATACAATATCATATATGATATTACTGTAAATCATATATGATATAAATATAAATCATATATGATATTATGTATGTAAAAATTTTAAAACTTAAAAGACAATAACACACATGATTTTAACTCTAAATATGAATTTAATACACAACAATGTTATACAATGTATAACCTATATAGACCCAGAAAAAAGTTCAAATTTTGACGACTTTTATTTTTTTCGTTTATGGCCAAATGTTGAAATTCGTAAGACAATATCTCATATGATTTGAACACTAAATACGAGTTTCGAAACATAGATTTGTTATATTACATACATTCAACTTAAATCAAAAAGAAAAACAAAAAAATAATATGTCAAACTACTGATATCATATATGATAAAACAGTGATTTGTAATATAAAATTTCAAAACTCGTAAAAAAACCCGAAAATAAATTTCGTCAAAAGTATATCGAGTGGGTACTCTATACAAAGGTAATTTAATACTCGTTACAATGGTATAATTTATTCGTTTAATACATTTACGGTTTTTGAGATATTTAATTTTTAAACAAAATTATATTTTAAGTGGGTTTTTAAAATTGAGTGTTATGATTGGGTCTTTTGGTCTTAAATTTTCTTATGGTCTTTCTTGATCTCAACCCACTAAACATAAACCAAAATAACAATAAGGCTAAACAAACACCCCTAATTGTTAAGTAACGAGTATCCTTTAGCCCCTCCACCAGTTTCTCCGTGTATAAAACAATTTTATTAGAGTATTAAATACTTAAACCTTCACTCCCACACTAGTCAGATTGTCTATATATATATATATATATATATATATATATATATATATATATATAAAGCTTCTCTATTCACACATAGACACAGTCAGTGTACCTTTCTCTCATCACAAAAATGTCTCAAGGAGGATCCCGTCGACACCAAAGGAGGCCGTCCCAGTCGGTGTTCGACTTCCCGGACGATGTTTTGCAGGCACCTCCAGTTGTAGAGACTGGCGGTTCTGGCAAGGTTGGTTTCAATCTTTCTCATGTTTCAAAGATTAATTAGATCTCGTTTATAATATTTATCTCCCAATAAAGAATACAACATTTGCTTTTGTACACATTGATTCATTTAGTACTATTGGTATTTACAGGAAGCGGGACATTCAAACTCGCATAGTAAGACACCAGAACAACATTGTACGCGTCCAACAATAGACGCTTCGAAAGAAAAAGGTGTCGCTCCATCGTTGCCACCAATGTCACAAAAGAAATAGCGACGGGAAACAAATGTACTTAGGTTGGGAGATTTTGTAACCAAGGGTTATGTTTTTTGCTACATGTATGTCGCGTTTTTGTGACATGTTTCTGTTGTGTTTAATGAAATAAACTAACCTATTAGCAACCGGGTTTTTATTTATTTAATTCTTGTTAGGCCAATTATTACAGTGATGAAGTAATTAAATCTTTATTTAAACATATAAATTATAAAAACTCAATAATTGAATCACTTTTAAAAACCAATCCATAATACTATGTCACTCGGAATGAAAAAATTAACAAGAGTCTTTCTATAAAGTTATCGAAAAGTTAAATAGTTTTAAAGTTACTCTCAAAAACTATTTTATCAACCAACATACGTTTGGGGGTAACGGTATCGCGGCGACATGTCAATGGAAAGGTTGCGAGTTCAAGTTCTTAGGACAAAACTGTGAGTATTTGAATTTCTCTAAAACTTATAACTTTAAAAATAAAGAATAAAACATTGAACAAGCAATGGCCCAATTTACTTCAAGCGTTGGTCTAAATGGGCTAATGCATCAACGGGCCATATATATTTTAGTTTAATACGATAAAGGGCCAACTTACATTATGTTTTCTTATTCTCAAAATCTGAATAGTATAATGTCATAGTGGTATTATCGAATCCGTAATTATAACATGTATGTTATTTATGCTAAGTACATCTTAAATCATGATATAATTGGTCCGAGAGACACATATTAAGAAGGTTCAACGATGTCAAAGAGCATTTAGTTTAGTGGTACTAAATGTGTAGCTAAAACGTGTACTATCCATCTCACTCCATCATTTTTCCAAAAATTCTAAAATTCCCCCTCTTAGTGATGAGGGTTGTCCCCTTGAGCAGACATGTAGAATATGACGTGTCTAGGTGTTTTCGATATAAATGTGACAATTATGGTCGTTTGCAACATCTATATGGTTAAATGCATCGATAAGTTATTAAGTTGCAGGCTATGTAGCCGTAGCAAAATTAGTTATTAGGTTTAATAAATTATTATGTTTGGGGGGATACCATTGTCATGGATATTTTTGTATCTACCCTATTGGACTTTATAGATGCTCCAAGCCTCCAACTAACAAAAATATGATTTGTAATTACCATTTTTTTTAATAATATGTAAACTAATAATAAGCGGGGGTCAAAGAATATGCACTATTATGTATACACCAAGTAACTCGTTGTGTTTCTTCATAATAAAATAAGTTATTTCTTCCATGTTTTAGGATCGCTCACAACAACCAGTTTCTTTACATGCTGATTCCCATATCTAAAATGGAAACAGGCTGCTTGACATATCTTTAGCTAATGACCAACATTCGAGACTTTAAACATTTACTTCAGCGGATGAGCGACCACTTTAAATAT
Organism: Senecio squalidus; assembly: GCA_910822075.1. Classification (NCBI taxonomy): domain Eukaryota; kingdom Viridiplantae; phylum Streptophyta; class Magnoliopsida; order Asterales; family Asteraceae; genus Senecio; species Senecio squalidus. Next base: position 5,394,340 of record CAJVGC010000001.1, on the reverse strand, counting down.
ACTGATTTTGATGTTTATATGCTTGAAGGTTGTTTTATAAAACCTTAAGTAATTAGATTCACTTCAATATTTCGTTTATTAAGAAATAAAATATGTTAGTATGTTTATACAAACTCAACATCAATTATAGATTAATCAAAATATATACCTAAAATTTGTCTAATCATGAGATTGTGACATGTTAGCATAATATAACGTGTATATAATGGAAGAAAAGTGATTAAAAGTCATGTACAACGAAAATAAATGTTCGTAAAAGTAGGTCTTTAAAAATAATATTATTTTAAAAAATAAAAAAAGAAAGATGCATCTTCACAATATCGGACAAAGCGTAAGACGTAATATTTTTCGTCTTATTTCACACCAACCGAATTAACAAATAAAAAAAAAAAAACAAAGAAAAAAAAACAAAGAAACTAATAATTTACAAAATTCATCCCTACAAAATACGGAAATGTACATTATTGTAATACAAAAACTTGTATATTATAGATTTATTGTTATAGCAGAAGTTAACAAAAAGAAACTATTTATTTACAAAGAGTAAATTACATATGTCATACTTGTAGTTATACAATGACCATGGAACCCACTATTAGTAGTTTGCAAATTACGCTAAAGGTCCTAAAAATAAACTAATAAAGTTTTTTCCTAATGTTTATTCATTATCTGAAGTAAATTTATTAAATTATCGTGGTCTTCTTCTCTTTTGATTCTTTATGGAATAAATCTATCATCGTTGCTCATTTCTTTCAACTGATATTCTATCCTCCTTAATTATTGTAGAATTTGAGAAGTGAATGATTTTAATATATGCATGTAGATATAAAAAACAATATACGTTAATATACTATTTTTTAATCTTAATTATTAAAGAATTTAAGATTTATATAATTTATAATGGTGACACGATGAACGAAAAGTTTCTCGATAGTTATGATGTTGTGGAGAGAAAATATAAGTTGAAGGAAGCGTAAGATATGCTGATTCGCTTCTCCATGACGGTAATTTGATCATTTCAGTTAGGTCCGAAGACAAAAACGTTAAAAAAAACCTTCATGTAATTTACTCAAAACTAAAAACATATTTTGGAGGGACTAATTATGCAATTGTGTTAATCTTACTCACACACCAGATTCTTTAGATACTCCTCTCCGTGTCTTGTATCAGATAATTTATACCACCCTGCAGTCGCCGGCTATCCATTTTTTGTAATTGTATGTATGTATATATATAATCGATATATGTATCTATAATTCTGTAAAATTAGTGTGCCCATCTAAGATCAATCTTTAGTTGAATCAATAGATGGCTACAGATGAAGAATCACCACTTGTTGTTCAAACTCAAACGATTAATCATGGCAGAGATATTCATATTCTCAGCTGGGCGTTTTTGTTGATTTTTCTCGCTTATGGTGCTGCTCAGAATCTGCAGAGCACCATTAATACTGTGAGTCCTCTTTTTTAAGGTCAAAATTACACCAATTTTCAAATATGTCGAATCAATTTTGACTTTTAAAAGTCATCAGTTTGACTTCAAAAGTCAAAATGTTAATTACAAGTTAGAACTTATTAAGTATATAATCATTTGACTTAATGAACGTTTTACCCCTTCAAGCTTTAGTATTTATAGTGATTAAGTTTAATAATTACGGGTAATATGGTACATTTGACTGTTATTTAGAAGCGGACGTTGAAATGTGGACATTTTATTTGGGACGGAAGGATTATTTATTACATGTTTTATAACATTTGTTGTTGTTACAGGATGGAGATATGGGAACTATATCGCTTGGAATATTGTATACATCTTTCATGGTTTCTTCGTTGTTTGCTTCTTCTGTCGTTAGAAAGCTTGGATCGAAAAATGCTTTGTTGCTTGGTACTACGGGTTATTGGTTGTATATAGCTGCAAATTTGAAACCATCATGGTAATTAGTATTTAGAATTCCTTTGTAACACGGTTAACTGTCTGTGTTTTGAAATATTTTGACATTATTTGGATTCTGACATTTTTCTTGTTAATAGGTATACAATGGTGCCGGCTTCTTTGTACCTTGGGTTTGCTGCTGCTATTTTATGGGTTGGAGAGGTATTTAACTATTGGCCTCGTAATAGCAGTTTATTTGTTTCCTTAATTCCATTAAACTCTCCATTTGACATGTCTTTGTATATCAGGGAACATACCTTACTTCCACTGCACGGAGCCAAGCAAATGATCATAAGTTACATGAAGGAACTGTAATCGGCCACTTTAATGGAGAGTTTTGGGGAATTTTTGCTGGTCACCAGGTTCATTTTAAACTTTTACTTAACAAACTTAACTATTTATCGTTTTAGTTTCCGTTTTGAGTAGTATAGCTAATGCATCAACAAATGTACTAATTCTTATTGATTTGAATTGTCAGCTAGTTGGAAACCTTTTGACTCTTGCTCTGTTGAAGGACGGAACGGTAAGCATAAGCAACTAAATGTTATTCCATAAAATTCACTTAAAATATTTATATATATTGTTATTTATTTATTAATTTCTTGATAAAATTCTTGATGTGCATAAGTTGACACATTATGACTTTATGGATATCATTTTACGTTTATATACTGAGATAATAGATTTTGATCTTTGAACTGTCGAAGTATGATGTGAAATTCTTTGATTCCTTGCAGGAGGGAAGTACCAGCGGCACAACTCTACTTTTCACCGTCTTTCTTGGTAGCATGACTTTGGGAACTGTTCTAATGGCCTTCTTAAAGAAAAGGGACGGTGAAGAAACAGAGGAACATAGAGATTCTTCTCCCGGTTTTCATACTTCCATAGTATCTTTGTGGAAACAAGTGATAACTCCTTTATGTGATATAAGGCTGTTATTGATTGTCCCACTTATTGCGTTTTCTGGTCTACAACAAGCATTTGTCTGGTAAGGATCAGTTACTTTCTGATTCTATTAGTGTGAGTAGTTATTCCGTTGTTCTTCAGTTAAGCTTATTTCTATCCATTATTGTAGGGCGGAGTTTACAAAGTTTTATGTTCAGCCATCTCTTGGTGAGTCTGGTGTCGGTGGTGCTATGGCTGTATATGGAGCTTTTGATGCAATTGTAAGTAGTGGAATTTCAGCCCAGTCATAAGAAAACCGGGTCATAATTAATTAATAACGGCCCAAATTTGATAAAATAGAATAAACTAATTAGTAAATATGGAACAGGTGAAACGGATTGAAAGTTGCCTAATGTTTATTCAAATGCATATAATCTTCTAAGTTCTTTTATACAAATAAATAGAAGCCTAATGTAAAATACTTCCTACCCATCCAGTGCTAAACTATTTCTGACATTGTATAAACTACTTATAATTTCGAGTTTTTTTAGTTTACTCATGGCCTTCTACATTTGAAACTTGTATCAGTGTTCTCTAGCTGCTGGTCGGTTTACATCAGGTCTTACATCAATCACCTTAATCGTTTCTGGTGGAGCCGTTCTTCAGGGTGGTATATTAATCTGGCTACTAAATTACAGGTAATTTTCCCGTCAACTTTGTGTAAAATTAAAATTCAAATCTCTAGACCCCTCAATCTTTCTGTCATTCTTTTACAGCGAACCCAGTGGTGTTCTAGGCATAGTATACCCACTTCTCATTGCAGCCATATGGGGAATTGGTGACGGGGTGCTCATGACACAACTTAATGCGTTGCTGGCAATGCTCTTTAAACATAACATGGTAATAACTATAACTAATAACTAATAAACATCTGAAACAACCATTTGTTCGTTTGTTCTTTTTACGAAACACGAATTTCATTGTTAACATGCAGGAAGGGACTTTTGCACAGCTGAAGCTCTGGCAGAGTGCTTCAATTGCGGTTGTATTCTTTTTGAGTCCATATATTTCTCTGCAAGCCATGTTATTTCTTATGCTTGCTGCACTGGTTCTGTCATTAGTCGGATTCCTCTTTCTCGTGCTCAAAGTAGAGAAGGTGTTCTCCAATCTCTCTTGATATTATATGTCTCTGCCAAAGGAGAACCGTTTTCTCAGTTGTTGTTTGTCTTTCTATTTGGCTGTAGCAACTGTTTATTCTATTTCAAGTAGTTTTCAAATTTGTTGTTTTTTCGTGATCTATAATGTCGCTTACACCATTTAATACAAAGGTTCATGAAATTAGCTAAAGGTGTCAGTTTAATCCCATTTATGTATACACTCTGTTGATGTGTTGTATATTAACTCTTACCAACTAAAAATGTTACAAGTCAAATGGGTCGAAAGTCATTCGAAATGTATTTAAATGCAATTACCTTCTAAATTGCTATATGAAAAATAGGAAAATGCTAAACATAGCTCGGGAAATAATTATACAACTCTTGTTCTTTTTAGAGATGGAGGGGTAAGCATTTCGTATTATCATCTACATTATATTTTGCATTTTCATGAAATGAAATTATCGAGTTCTTTGTAGGAGGGAAGAACGAGCGGCAAAACTATACTTTTTACTGTCTTTTCAGGTTGTATAACATTGGGAACCGTTTTAATCGCCTTCTAAAACAAAAGGGACAGTGAAGAAAGTGATAACTCCTTTGTATGACACGAGACTGTTATTGATAGTGCCGGTTATAGCATATTCTGGTCTGCAACGAGCATTCATCTCGTAAGGAACAGTCATTGTATGATGTTTTTACTACAACTATTCATTTCATTCTTTTTTAGTTACTATTGGATTACATCCATCATTGTAGGGCCAAGTTTACAAAGTTTTACGTTTAGCCGGTTATTGGGGCGTCTGGTGTGGGCAGGGCCAAGTTTACAAAGTTTTACGTTCAGCCGCTTTTAGAATTTTTTGTATAAGTTTAGCCTTAGTTAGTGTATGGACCCATTGATTTTGCATACAAACATAACTAAAATTTAATCATGAACCCACTCGAAAATTTTTCTGGCTCCCCCCGTGGGTGTGGGTGGTGCTATGGCTGTTTTTGGAGTTACTGATGCAATTGTAAGTAGCGGAACCGGTATTCTTTTGGTGCTAATCTATGGTTTTGAAGATCATAAAAATCATTATTTTTGTCATTTTATAAGCTACTATACAATAAAGTTTGAAACTTATATCAGTGTTCAGTAGCTGCTGGTTGGTTTACATCAGGCCTACCGTCTCTATCTTGGATCGTTTCTGGTGGAAATCTTCTACACGGTGGAATATTGATCTGGTTTCTAACCAACAGGTTATTTTCTACTAAACTTTGTGCACAAGAAATTTCCGTTCTTCTACTTAAAAATTTCGGACGCTTCCATCATTCTGTGGCTATTTTGCAGTGAACCTAATGGTGTTCTAGGGTTAGTATACCCAGTTCTCACGCAGCCGTATGGGGAATTGGCAACGGGATGTGTTGGAGTATATATGAATATACTCCAAAAATGACTGATTATCTTAGTGCTTCGGTAAGGACACCTTCGGCCAGTCACGGAAGCACCAGGCCGAAGATACTTAGATCCAAGCTGACAACATCAAACCGCCAAAGGAGGATACGCCAAATATGTCACGTGCCCAACTGACATAAAGTACCTGACAGGCGGCTAAAAAAGATGGTACCACGTGGTGCAGCAGGAAAAGTACTAGGAGTTTATCAATCGCCTGATGGATATTAGGGAGGTGCCGAAGGTTTCACCCTTTGGACCAGACTCTTGAAATAAGGCAGTACAAGGCGCCGAAAGAAGGAGCAGCCTATTATCCAATGGATAGTAAACCGTTACACAGGTAGTATAAATAAGGTCAGACCCATTCCAGGAAAGGGGATCTAAACCTTAAACACTCTAGATCAAGAACATTCTTCTTAAATGCTCTTGGTCATGCTTTCATCTTAAATACTGCATTTACTACTTACATTCCATAAAGATAACCTTAAATTCTCATGATGAATACTTACTCTCACGCCCGAGCCTTATCGGGGACACCTCCCCGATAAGCTTAGACGTTTGTTTCGTGTTGCAGATTCTTGACTAGCAGATACTTCCACAAGAATATTCGTAGTAAGGATCCCCGAGGATTTTTACTTCAACATTTGGCGCCATCCGTGGGACCACGATTTAACGACAGTTGGAGCGAAAGCATAGACACATGGATACCCCCCTGTCTTCAGGGATATCCACCATCGTGCCTACTGTTCAGCCATCAACTAACGTTGTGGAACCACCACGATCTCAACCACACCAATCGACGTCATACCAGCCATTGCTACACCACTCGATGCCACCTCCGTCACCACCTTTACTGAACACCACAGGGCAAGCAATAGCCCCTCAGGGTGACGATAACGAAATTACACCAGAGTTCGTCGTAAAAAACTTTGGGCGCCTACGGGGGTTGATGAACACCTATGTACAGAGAGAAAGACAACGGGGAATAGATGTCGAGCTCCCGTATGGGGACATCAATGAAACTAGCGCAACTAACGATTCAACCACCCCGTCCCCAAGAAGAACGAGTCAAGCGGAGCGAAGAGAAGAGCATATAAGTCCATTACAAGGGCGAAACCTCTTCGGAAGGGCAGACCAAGTGGTTTTTACCCAAACACCGGGTACAGGATTAAGCCAGAGGGGAGGCATCATATTCCCACCGCCACAGGCAGGCTATGTACCTCCGCAGCCTACATTACCACCTCCTAGGGTATTTTTTGATCTACCTCCAGGTGTCTCAGCACCACGATACATACAGGGGACTGGAGTTCCGCCTTTTTCGTCAGGATACCCAGCTTCGGCATCTCAGCACCACGCTTCGGCGGATTACAATCCTAGTACCTGGGCATTCCCTCCGGAACACACCCAAACATTAGCTGAAAGACATGAGGCCGAAGACTTAACAAGGCCATACCATCGGCAGAGGGAGGCAAAATTCGTAAAAAGAATCGCAGAATTCAAGTTCCCCCCTAAAATTAAAATGCCATCAAATGTGAAGATGTATGACGGAACCCAGGATCCTGACGACCATCTCAGCATTTTCGCTGGAGCGGCTGAAGTAGAACAGTGGTCCATGCCAGTGTGGTGCCACATGTTCGTGCAAACTTTGATAGGGGCGGCCCGGTTGTGGTTCGACAGCCTCCTACCAACAAGTGTCAGTGGTTTTGAAGACTTACAGCAGAAGTTCAGAGTTAACTTCATGCAACAGAAAAGATATGAGAGAGACCCCGTAGAGATTCACAATATAAAGCAGAGGGAGGATGAGACTCTTCGAAGGTTCATGGAGAGGTTTAATAGAGAAAGTCTGTAGATCAAAGGGGGAACCGAAGGGATGAGGGTGTCCGGCTTCATGCACGCAATCCGAAACAAGCAGCTCATTGAGAGACTGAATAACCAAATTCCCAGAACGGTGGAAGAAATGATGGAGAGAGTGCAAGACTTCATCAGGGGAAAAGAGGCAGCTTCTCTAACAGAGGAGGGAAGCTCGAGAAGGGTAATACGGGAGGATAGGCGAAGCAGTTGGAAAAGCGGGAGCAGACGAGATATCCCTGTCTCGCGGAATGAGAGGTCTCCTCCGAAGCCGAGGACCTTTACTCCACACGTACATCCATACTCGCCAGACGGCAGGCCCAAGAATATTTTCCAGCTCCTATCCAAAACTCCCTGTGAGATATATTCTACGGAACCCATCTGTCAAAAATTCCCTATACCCCCTCCGATGACAGGAAACCCGGAAAAGAAGAATGCTGACAGGTACTGTGAGTTTCACCAGGGCAACGGTCATGTAGGTCCTAGTGGTCCGATCTACAGGATTAAACTATACTAACTACGAGGCGGAATCTCGTAATCAATAAACACACATGTTATAAACGAAAGCAATAAACGCATAAACACAATTACCGAATTCTAATACTTCTGATTAACAAAAACACTGTTACAATCCGGAAGTATAACTCTGAATTCTATCCAAAACCAACAGCCCTAAACTGATCTGAACACCTCTATTTATAGAGTAACATGTTCAGCCAGTTTGGGCTTGGGCTTTACTGGGCCTCACGGACATGCAAGTCCGTGAGCAGCCCATAAAGCTAAATCTATTCAAACTAATACAGTGATAAACAAACATAACGTAATAGAACATCCAGTCATTGCATTCTTGCACCAACAAACTCCCCCTTGACCGATGCTTCTATTCTCTGATCAAAATATCACTGTCAGTATGGTAATCTCTACCGATGTCTCCTCAGCCTTCCTGCGCATAAATGTGCTTGCTCTTTAGCACCTTCAGATCGCTCTCTGTTAGTTTGGCTAGTTGTGTTGCATCAATTACTCTTAAAATCTCTGTCATGATTGCAATCGGTAGGTATACTATCCTTGTCGCAGCCTTGCTGTTGAGCAACCATATTACTGTCTCCATTTCTCTTGATGTTGTTGTTTTTGTTGTTGCTTTTGCTGGTGTTGCTCCCCCTGTGCTGTAGGCTGATAGCTTTTGCTGGTGTTGCTCCCCCTGTGCTGTAGGCTGATAGACTATCATAACTCGAGAAGTTTAGCCTAGCAGCTGCTCTCTTGACCGTTATTTATCTTTGCAGGTATTCTCCCCCTGAGCAGATGGGCGCTTTGAGAGTTCCCTGATCTGAGCCTCGAGGGTGAAACATCTGACTGTTGGATAACTGCAACCTTATGAAGTGTATATGTAGGCCAGAAGTGAGCCTGAGCCGATGAGCCTAGGATATTGGGCCGGATGGACTGTATTAATGATTTTAACCAACGTTGTATGAAATAAGAAAACTATTAACAGAAAAGTGTAAAGTAAAAGCTTTAACTAATCGTAAAAGCGGTAGTATACATTAGGAAACATAATTCGATCAAATTGCCTATCGGGGTTCCAAAGTTAATTTAATTTAACTCCATGTTTGTGTAGTTGTCCAATTTAACCGTTCAGTCTTAAAGCCGCAATATAGTGTTTTAATTACAAGTAAGCCGGTTTAAAATTTAAGCTTAAAAGCACCTACTTAAATCAGACATTCGACAAAAATCGGAGTGCACTCAAGATATATGTGAAGTATTTTAAGTTACGAGTGGTGTGGAATGGTTACCAACCTAGACAAGGGCAGCATATGAAACTGGCGAAGGGATAGCTCATATTAAATATTAAAACAGTTGTTTTTGTGCAAGTCAAAGACTAACTTCTATGAAGTTTTGATAAGATTAAGGAATTCTGCTGACTTTCTATGAAATCCTATAGCAAGCTTTCTACCAATCGATCCCAAACCGTAAAGGCCTTAGGTGGCTAGGTGAACAAGGGCACCCCAAGGGTATACTGACTCAGATTTCAAAGGCCGCTTATATGAATTCAGTAACTTATGAGCACATTACTTATATGTAATTCAATATGAGCAAATCCCATCTGTGAGCGCAACATATGACTCGTAACAAAAATCTAATCTCAACCTTTATTGTGGCAAGCAAATTAAAGTCGTTTAATGTAAGAAATAAGAGGAATTAAAACAGACAAACCACACTATTTAGGACAACCATAAGACGAAAGGCCACAAGACACTGGAGGCTAGACTGAAATACAAAGGAAAATTATAAGTGCGCGTTTAAGAGCTAAAACCCGATCTAAGACTAAGAGTCATAGGCAAAAGATATCTTCATCTCGAAATTTAGAGTCCATGAAAAGTTAAACTAATTTTTTTTTTTTTTTTTTTTTTTTTTTTTTTAAGTGAACGTTGGTTAATCTAAGTTGCGTAGTCCAATACGATGAATGAGGGATTCAAAACAATTAGAGAAACACTCGGCGAATTGTGTTCCAATTATCTGACATAGAACACATCCTTCAGTGTAATTTTGCCATTTGTAACTGATCCTATTCCAGTTATTTCGCCACCTTTATCTCCAGCAATACTTACGCGTACTTTCTTTCCTGATTCGTAATTGTGAAGCAAACTTCGTTCTCCTGTCATGTACCTGGAACAGTCACTGTCAACATACCAGTTCTTAACGAGTCGATGACTCGGTTCCTGCACAGAAAATTTAAATCATTAGTTCTCATGGGGAACCCAGGCCATAACGGACCTGGATTGACCATTTTCAGTCACATAAGTGACCCTTTTGTAAACTCCCTTGTTTTGATGAGAAACGTGAGATGTGTGTCGTGAGGAGAAGTGACTGTTAGAGTTGTATGGAACTCTATGACTCATTTGGGAGGAATTATAACGGTTTGCATTGGAGTGATGATAACGCGGCGCATAGTGAGTTCGTGGAGGAGAGGTGATAATTTTGTTGATAATTGTTGTGATGGTATCGTGGAGAACTTTGAAAACGTTGGTCATAATTATGTTGACGAAAGGATGGAACGAATGGTTGTTGAGGCCGTTGGTGAGGACGTTGGTTAAAGTTTCCCGTGCTCGGTTTAGTATACCCAGAAGTTCGTGAATATGTATCAGGACGCTCATGTTGTGGATTTCGAAGAATGTGAACGGGTTTTGTGGGAGTGAACTTAGATTTCGGTGTGGGCGTGACTTTAACTTGAGGTTCCTTTCGTTTGTTTGTACATACCGAGGCCACGTGTCCCCTTTCACGACATTTGAAGCAGTTTAACGATTCCATTTTGTTCTGTGGAGATGGTTCAGAGTCCGAAGATATATCATTTGGTGAACATGGAATCTTTGCGGGATGCTTTTCTTTAGATGGTGCAGATTCCTGGCTTTTGCTATTGGATGATTCACATTCGTCATTCATTGGAGGTTGGGTTCTAAAGAAACTAAAGTCATTGTTGTAAGGAGGTGGAGTTTCGTTATAACCTAAACCTGTGGTTGTACCAGAAGTGCGTTGACGACTTATCATGGAGTTCAAAGTGATAGAAGAGGTGCGGAACTGTTCCATCTTTCTTTCCTGTTCAGTTAATTTTATTTGACAAGCATTTAACTCTTGAACTTTGATGGCAAAACTTTTCTTTTCATTTTCAAGACTTTCATACAACATGGAGACTTTTTGTGTTAAAAGACCTACATCTGCTAAAAGTTGCACTCTTGTTTTTTCATTTTGTTTAAATTTTCTAGCGTAGTCATCTTTTAAGAAAATTTGTATTGATACTTCTTTTTCAAGCTTGGTTTTCTGTTTTTCCAAACTGGATACTGAAGTGAGCAATTTGTCATAATAAAAGATTTACACAATTCCTTTACGGATTCAAGGTCAAGAAGTACCTTAGACTTCTCGGTTTGAAGACCAGCCATTGTTGCAATGAAATTGTCGTTGGGCACATCCACCGTACAGTTGCATGGTGTTTTCTCGTCCTTAGTGTCTTCAACGTCCAGATTGTCTTCATTGGACCTTGTGTCGTTATCAGAACTTGAACTTGGGTCATTATCGGAACCTGAGTCACTTGTTTCACTGTGAATCTCTTCAATGGAAGCCATGAGTGCTTGATTGGTACAGATTGTCCAATCGTATGTGTGATCATCGTGTTGGACGATCATTGCCTGTGAAGCTAAGCTACGCTGTGGTTGAGAGACTTGTGAAGGACCGCTTTTGTCTTGATTTGAATTACGTTCAACTTTAGGCTGTTGACACTCTCTTGCGAAATGACCGGGTTGTTGACAGTTGTAACACCGTACCTTTGATTTATCGAAACCTGCCTTTCCTGTTCTTAAGCTTCGTCCTGTTCTTGCCATGAATTTCTTTATTCTGTTAGTAATCATAGCGGTTTGCCATTGTAAATCCATTTCTTCAAGGTCGTCCTGATCAACTTGACTAAAGTCCTCATCCCATAGCCCTGGATCGGCAATTTTTCCTTGTACTTGATTGCCATAAGCAGTCAAAAAGCAAGATAATATTTCGAGACTTTCCTCTGCAGATTTAACACTCATTGGCATTTTCTGATGTGTGGCAGGAACATCTGGTGTTGCAGTGGTAGGTCGGGTGCCAGAATGTGTGTCAGAAATCGGCTGATCCTTATCCGAAAAGAAAGCAATTGCGTTTGCAGAGGAGTTTGATTCTGAGGTTTGCCCATAGGGTGTTTGATCTGCAATCATAGTTGTTGTGAAACGTGTCAGCTCATAACCTCTGAATCGTTCTAGCAGTGTTTCTAAAGTTAAGACTTCGTCGGTGTTTTTATCAATTTCATCTTTGATAAGATTTACGTAAATCTCCCAACGCTTAGGCAAAGCGTCCAAAAATCGCTCAACTTTTTCACTTGATACATCTATTTTATATCTGTTGAGTTCTGCAAGAAGATTGAAGTATCTGGTAACGGTATCCTCAAAAGGTTCATTGACTCCTGATCTGAAAGTATTGAATTGTCGTTTAAGGAGGTTCGCTCGACTCTTTTGCTGAGCAGGAGTTCCGGCATATTGTTTTTCAATCGCTTTCCATAGATCATGGGAAGTTTTCGTTTGCAGATTCTTGTAAAGATGTTGCATTTCTGCTGGCAAAGCCATCTTTAAACTTGCTATTGCTCTGTTCTCAGAATCATATTCTCGTCGATATTCAGGTGACATTTTATTGACGGGAATTTTGGCAGTTACTTCGTCTACAGTTTGACGCGGATGTTCATATACTTCTTGAATGCATACCCACATTTGTACATCATTGTAACGACAGAATTGTTCAAATAGTTCAGCCCATTCGAAATATTGTGATGAGTTAAGTAACTTGGGAGGTATATTAACGGATTGTTTAGAATCCATTTCGAAATATTACGATGAAGATGATGTTTGGCGAAGATGATGTTCGGCGAAGATGTTGTTCAGTGAAGATGTTGTTTGGTGAAAGTGTTGTTCGGCGAAGAAGTTGTTCAGCGAAGATGTTGGCGAAGATGATGTTCACGAAGAAGATGTTCGGCGAAGAAGGGTGTCTGTCACGAAGAAGTTGTTCGGCGAAGAAGTTGTTCGGCGAAGAAGTTGTTCGGCGAAGAAGTGTCACGAAGAAGTTGTTCGGCGAAGAAGGGTGTCTGTCACGAAGAAGTGTCACGAAGAAGTTGTTCGGCGAAGAAGTGTCACGAGGAAGTTGTTCGGCGAAGAAGTTGTTCGTCACGAGGAAGGTGTTCACAGACTTGGAAGATCCACTAACGAAGATGTACTCACGAACAAGTATCCACGAAGATGTACCTACGAAGATGTGTCCACGAAGATGTGTCCACGAAGATGTATCCACGAAGATGTATCCACGAAGATGTACCCACGAAGATGTACCCACGAAGATGTATCCACGAAGATGTACTCACGAAGATGTATCCACGAAGATGTATCACGAAGATGTATCACGAAGAAGTATCACGAAGAAGTGTCCACGAAGAAGTATCCACGAAGACGTATCCACGAAGAAGTATCCTCAAAGATGTGTCCACGAAGATGTCTCCACAAACCAAATCCACGAACCAAATCCACTAACTAAGTCCACGAATTAAATCCACGAACTTAGTCCACGAATTAAATCCACGAACAAGCAGAGAAACCCTAATCTGTAATACCGAACAAGAACCCTAATTCTCACAAACAGCCGCCGAAGATGTATTAAGAACCCTAATTTCCAGAATCGATTAAAACCTGAATTTAACCCTGAACCAAATCTCGATAGAGAGCAAACGATGCGTTTGCTCTGATACCAATTGTAGGTCCCAGTGGTCCGATCTACAGGATTAAACTATACTAACTACGAGGCGGAATCTCGTAATCAATAAACACACAGGTTATAAACGAAAGCAATAAACGCATAAACACAATTACCGAATTCTAATACTTCTGATTAACAAAAACACTGTTACAATCCGGAAGTATAACTCCGAATTCTCTCCAAAACCAACAGCCCTAAACTGATCTGAACACCTCTATTTATAGAGTAACATGTTCAGCCAATTTGGGCTTGGGCTTTACTGGGCCTCACGGACATGCAAGTCCGTGAGCAGCCCATAAAGCTAAATCTATTCAAACTAATACAGTGATAAACAAACATAACGTAATAGAACATCCAGTCATTGCATTCTTGCACCAACAGGTGATAACACCAATGACTGTTATGAGCTCAAGAAACATATAGAGGAGGCCGTACGATCTGGGCAATTACGCCATCTCTTAACGGAAATACGGTCAGGGGCCAGGCAAGGAGGAAGAAACGCTCGACAGGATAATCGAAGCGGGCAGAAAGGAAAGACCAGGGAGGTTCACATGGTCGATTATCGAGATATTGAGACTCGCGGAGAATTAGATGAACGAAGAAGAAGAAGACCGGAGGTCTTCAATTGGATGAATCAACCGATAGCCTTTCCACCATTAAGCGAGTACTGTCCTTCGCAGGATGCAATTGTCATAGAGGGGAGGTTCGGCAACAACCCGGTTCCGAGAGTCTATGTGGATACAGGTAGCTCAACGGAGGTAATATATGAGCACTATTTTCGCAAACTCAAGCTCGGAGTACAGGCTGAGCTCCGGAAGAGCAGGGCGCACCTTCAAAGCTTCACAGGAGAGGTATCGTGTCCAATAGGGGAAATAGATTTACCCCTCACTCTGGGGCAATACCCCAGAATGAGAACGGAGATGATGACTTTCTTAATAGTACGGGCTCCGTCAGCATACGATGTCATTTTGGGAAGACCTGGACTATTCTTGTTGGGGGCGGTTCCTTCACCACTTCACTCGTCAGTGAAATTCCCAACCCCACATGGAGGTCGGATAAGAAAAACAGAAGAGAATGTCACGAGGTTCGGCCGTTGATGGGCCCGAAGAAAGGAATAGATAATCCGGAGGAAAAATTGGTCATAAATCCCAAGTTCCCGGAACAAACTGTCGCCATAGGATCTTCCCTATCACAGAAGTGCAAGGAACAATTGTTCACTTTGCTCAGCAACAGTCTAGACGTCTTCGCATGGCAGCCTACGGATATGACAGGCGTGCCAAGAAGTGTAGCTGAGCACAGACTCAAGGCATACCCTAGCATAGAGCCCGTTAGGCAGAAGAAGAGGGGAATGGCTCCGGCCATGACGAAAGTTGTCAGGGAAGAAGTAACCAAACTAGTCAAAGCAGGCATTCTCAGGGAAGTAAGATATCAAACGTGGATCGCCAATCCAGTCATGGTAGCGAAGAGCGATAAATCGTGGCGAATGTGTATCGACTTCAAAGACATAAACAAGGCGTGTCCCAAAGATAATTACCCACTGCCAGAAATAGATTGGAAAATAGACTCACTAATGGGATTCAAGTATAAATGCTTCCTCGACGCATACCAAGGGTACCATCAAATCCAAATGGCGAAGGAGGATGAAGACAAGACCGCATTCTACACAGACTTCGGAATTTTTTGCTACAAAAAAATACCATTTGGATTGAAAAATGTCGGAGCCACATACCAAAGGCTTATCGACCGGACATTCCGGAGCCAGATAGGAAAGAACTTGGAAGCTTACGTCGACGATTTGGTAATCAAAATTAATCAGGAGGAGGAGATGATATACGAAATTGCCGAGACATTTAAAAACCTCAGAAGCATCAACATGAAGCTAAACCCGAAGAAGTGCACCTTCGGGGTAGAAGAGGGAAAGTTCTTAGGACATGTTATAACGGAGAAAGGAATTAAAGCTTGCTCAGAGCAAGTACGAGCAGTAGCGGAAATGAAATCCCCCAGGAACCTGGGTGAAGTACAAAGCTTGAATGGGAAGTTGGCGGCCCTCAACCGGTACCTCTCAAGGTCAGCGGAGAAGTCACTGCCTTTCTTCAAAACCTTAAAGAAGTGTGTGAATGTGAAAGATTTTGAATGGACCACGGAAGCAGAGGAAGCCTTCGTTAACATGAAAGGGTACTTACAGCAGCTGCCCACATTAGTTGCTCCGGCACCCGGACAAGAAATCCTAGTCTATTTGGCAGCCTCGCCAGAAACTGTTAGCGCAGTTCTGGTCATTGAAGTAGAAAAGAAGCAGAAACCCGTGTACTTCGTCAGCAGAGCCTTACAAGGAGCGGAGTTAAATTACCCGCCAATGGAGAAGCTGGCACTCTCCTTAATACACGCGGCGAGAAGGCTCAGGAGGTATTTCCAGGCTTACCATATCGTGGTCCTAACCGAATTACCAATCAAAGACATCCTGGCAACTCCAAAACGTTCGGGACGACTGGCCAAATGGGCAATTGAGTTGGGAGCATTCGCCATTGAGTATCGGCCCAGGCAAGCGATGAAGGGACTGATCCTGGCGGATTTCTTAGCAGAAATACCGCTGCCACCACCCCCTACCCAACAAGGTCAAGAAAGTACAAGGAAACCAGATCAGGAAAGCCAGGAAAATTCCGGGGAGATGAAGGAAATATGGACCTTGTTCACAGACGGAGCGTGTAATTCAACCGGAGCAGGGGCAGGAGTTCTGCTAATCAACCCCGACGGAGCAGAATTCACTTACGCCCTCAAATTCAACTTTCCCAGCACCAATAACGAATCAGAGTATGAGGCACTCCTGGCCGAACTCCGGATAGCATCCAAGATGAAGGTGAAACATTTGGAGGTAAGCGTAGACTCCTCCCTGGTGGCAAACCAAGTGAATGGGGACTTTGAAACAAAGGGTGAATCCCTGGTCAAATACAAGGAATTGGTGGACAAGTTAAAAGTAAGCTTCCGGAGCTTCAGTATAAAGCAAGTTCCGAGAGAAGAAAATAAGAAGGCAGATGCAGCAAGCAAGCTTGCATCATTAACAAACCTAACCTTTCCTCATTCATCGAAAAGCGTGTTGGTTGAAACGCTAAAAGAGAGGTCGATCGATGCCAAAGAAATACATGCTATTGTGGAAGAAGAAGGACCTTGCTGGATGACACCCATCGTCCGATTTCTGAAAGGATGGTTCTCTACCAAACGATCAAACCGAAGCTAGGAAAATCAGGGCTAAAAGCCCTATGTATGTCCTCGACGGAGAAGTTCTTTACAAGAAATCGTACTTGATGCCGCTACTTAGGTGTGTCGGGCCAATGCAGGCCAATTATGTCATCAGAGAGGTACACAACGGGGCGTGTGGGATGCACTCTGGCCCAAGAGCCACGGTGGCAAAAATAATGAACTTAGGATATTATTGGCCCTCAATGCATCGGGATGCAACTGATGAGATCCAGAGATGCATCAGTTGCCAGCGATACTCGCCGGTGCCTAAATTGCCCAAGCACTCCCTAGTTTCTGTAACCTCAGCATGGCTGTTTCACCAATGGGGCATCGACAGGTGGGCCCTTTCCCAGTGGTCCACCGGAGGAGTCCAAATTTCTGTTGGTAGCAGTGGACTACTTCACCAAATGGGTGGAAGCAAAGCCATTGGCTTCAATTCACTGGACCACAGATTAAAAAATTTGTCTTTGAAAATATAGTGTGCAGGTTCGGCCTGCCGGGGATCCTGATATCAGATAATGGGAAGCAGTTTGCCGACAACCCGCTTAAGTCCTGGTGTAAAGAAATGAAGATCCAGCAGAAGTTTACATCCGTTGCTCACCCACAAGCCAACGGTCAAGTAGAGCGCGCCAATCGAAGCATAGTGGAAGGGATCAAAACTCGCTTGGATAAGGAAGGAGGCAGCTGGTTAGACCACTTGGTACATGTGCTATGGGCTCACCGGACGATGGTCAAAACAAGCACGGGAGACCCCCTTCAGCTTGACCTACGGAACCGAAGCGGTTATCCCCGCGGAAATCGGCATGCCCACTCATAGAGTGCAAACCGCAGAGACCTTTCGCCTTAATTTAAACCTTCTGGAAGAGAGAAGAGAAATAGCGACGATTAATGAAGAGAAGTATAAAAGGCAGGTCGAAGGGTATTATAACCAGAGGGTAAGGTCTACCACGTTTAAACCAGGAGATTATGTCTTCCGAAGCAACGAGGCTAGCAGGATTGAGGACCAGGGCAAGCTAGGACCCTAGCTGGGAAGGCCCATACCAAGTTAGCCGAAGCCTATGAGAACGAGCCTACAAACTGAAAGTGATCGGAGGAGATCTGGTCCCAAGGACTTGGCATGGAAACCTCCTCGCGACGTTGCTACATGTAAACGTATTAAATCCCTGTAAAGCTTCCTATTGAAGCATGTAAGGGCAGTGCCCGATTATCTATTATAATACACAAGCTATAGTTGCTTCCTGATTTAAGGAGCGACAATTTTCTCAATACATGGTAAACTCTAGACCCGTTGATTAAATCATAACCGCAAGTAATTCCTGATAATTAAATTCCTTCTCTTAGAAGGACGAAGGGGGAGAGTGCCCTCTCTATAAACTCCATGTTAGTCTGATACTCCAATTCCTAACATAGACAAGGTTTGAGCAGCCTATTAAAAATATCTCCGTGCTGGTCTGAGAATATCCCAGTACCGTAGGGTTGAGCAACCTCTCTAATTAGCCTCCGTAAACAAAAAAAAAAAAAAAAAAAAAAAAAAAACGTTAAGACATAATGCAACACACGATATTCGTTGAAGCTGCAAAGGTCAAACATATCTTGAGCAAATAATTATTGTGACGAAGGACCCTTCTCAGAATAAATATTTTAGCGTAAAGATAAAATAAACAAACAGCACCATTGGTACAAAATCTTATCATTAAGTAAAAAAGCCGAAGGCCTTGATAATTACAAATCGGCCGAAGCCATCACAAAAACATATATACATCCTTCACACCCTATATACCCTAGATCTGGAGCAGGAGCAGGGATTCAGAGCCTGGAAGCTCCTCAATGGAAGGACAGCTGAGACAAAAGCAGCCACGGCTTCTTCTACTTTTGATCGGCCTGGGGATCAAAGGAGGGAACCAGATGTTCATAGGAGTACTAAGCTTCTGGTAACGATACCCTTTCTTCACCCCATCAGCAAATCCCGAAGCAATAGCACTGGCATGACCTCGACCATAGGGGAAGAAAACTCATAGCTGGAACGGAGCTTATTACAAAGTCT
>CAJVGC010000001.1:5356741-5375408 GCA_910822075.1 Senecio squalidus | reverse complement strand
ATGCCCCCTTTGTCAATATCGGCTCGTATATGCAGTCTCTCTCTTAACGCCCTCCAAACAAACACATTGACTATATAAGGAACAAACGTGTTACCAATGGTCTCTTGCGAAAAAAAAATTACAAATCCCATTGCACATTGACTTTCTTAGGAACAAGCGTATTCCAAATGATCTCTTGCGAAAATTTTTAAATTCCAACACAGCACGAGCATATATATTCTCGTTGAGTACATTTATAAAGCTTAAATTATAAATGAGATAATTATTCATTTTAAAGTATGTTGTTTTGCTTTTACTACAAAATGCTCTTCCAACTTAGTTTTCACTCACATCAAATAATTATTTTATATAGACCAAATCAATATACAAGTTTTCAATTACCTAAAAATAATTAATTAATCACATTGTGCAACCATTTACAACATTTATCCGATGTAATGTGATGCTCATTATATGATTATTGATATAATGATTTGACATCGATTACAAAGTTTTAATAAAGAACTAGTTCTTGACAATTTGATAATATATATAAGAAAGTAATATAAACTCTATAGTATGAGGGGTGATAAATACCGGTTTGGACCGGTTGAACCATTGAACCAAACTAGAATCGGATCGAAATTGGTCCAAACTGAAACTTTGGTTTTCGGTTTGGTCCGACTTTCGACACATTAACATAACGGGGTGAGCTAAAGTCATCGAACCGGAATCTGACTGAACCGATGACAACCAGTTCAATCTACGATTTATGATATTTTGAAAATTCCGATCTACGGTCCGTCCAACCCAAAATCGGTTTTCAGTCTTCCTTTTTATACATTTTTAATTTTTCTTCCTTTCATCTTAATTAACATAAAAAGTTATCCACCTTTTTGTTTGCATTAATCATGCCAATCAAATTAATTAATCAAATCATTAAAATCCACCCAACAAACAAACAAACCCTGCAACTATATTGACCCACCAATTTAACCCCTTTTTCTTTTTCTGCCCCAAAACTGTTTTTTTTTTGCTAAAATTCATACAATCCCAAAAAATGGATTTCTTTATTTCTTCTTAATAAAGCTTATTCCTTTCTGGGTTTCATCCAGATCTGCAGGTTTCTTTCCAAATTCTATTTCTTTTTTATTATTTAATTCAATTTTTTTTTTTTTTTTAATAATTAAATTTGATTAAATATGATGGTATTTGAGGGAATTCATTGGGTTTGTTGGTTTAATTTGGTAATTGATAGTGTAGTAATGATTACATAGATTTGTGGTAATTTTGTAAGTGAATTTGGTTTAGGATTGTGGGTTATTTTTATGCATACAAGGTGTTCGACTAAATGTCTGATCCTATGAAATTGGAAATTTAGTTAAAATAGAACTGTAGACAAGGGTTGTGGCTGTAAGAAGTGTTAATTCTGATAATGTAATCTGGAAATGTCAATGCTTGATACTGAATTGGTGGATATTTTGGTTATGAGTTCTTGCAAAGTTTGTTAGTTTAGTGAAACTCGGCTAATTTGTGGTTATATATATATTTTCTTATTTTGTTGGAGTTTATGAATTTTGGATTTTTCGTTACTATGCAAGAAGGTATGGGTGTAGACATGTCTTACAGCTTTTCTCGATACATTCATTTTGTCGAGTTGGTTTATTTATGACCGGCTAGTAAATGAGACTAAAATGTGAATCATAATACATAATTTTAAAATTTTCTATGCTAGATGCTGTATATTTTGTGATTAATCTATGCATTGTTGTTATTTTTATCGGAAAAAGTTTTTAATTTGGTGAAAAGTATTGATTTTGATTTTTTTTTGTTAACTATGGAAGCAGGAATGGGTATAGAAAAGGTGTTGAAATGTTTAAGTAACAGCTTTT
Organism: Senecio squalidus; assembly: GCA_910822075.1. Classification (NCBI taxonomy): domain Eukaryota; kingdom Viridiplantae; phylum Streptophyta; class Magnoliopsida; order Asterales; family Asteraceae; genus Senecio; species Senecio squalidus. The sequence continues at coordinate 5,373,537 of CAJVGC010000001.1, read as the reverse complement.
CTCGATTCATTCATTTGGTCACATTTGGTGTATACCGAAGAACCTACCATGTCAGCAAGACTACATTAATGTTGCGAATTCGCTAAAGCTTTTTAAACGGATACTTGATAACATCGATGATGCCAACATACAGTCGGATGAAATACTCTGCAAGGAGTTTGAAGAGCTTGATGTAGCTGTAAATGAGGCTCGAGAGTTCATTGAGGAATTGGGGTTTTCACATGAGTAAAATTTGCGGGGTTGTGTATCTTCTTTCTTAGTTTCTTAGATAATGCTCATAATAAAAAGTGTGTATTAATTGTTTTTCTGTTTGGTAATTTTTCAGGTTGTGCAGAGCAGGCAACTTATTGTTAAAATTCAGAAGTCTTCAATCAAGATTGTGAAACGGTTGTACAGGTTAACGTCATCATCATCAACTTCCACTTTAGCTTATATTCAGGTATGAGCGTATTCTTCTTGATATAAAACAGAAACGTGCAAAAGTTATTCACACGATTTTGAGAGAAATTTCATTATGACTTAAAAAACCATCGTAATTTCTTATCTAAGATAGCACATGACTGTAGGGAATACCAAATTTCAGACAACTTACATTAAAATAAATAAATATGAAAACGAAAAAAAACCCTTGAGAATTAGGAAAATTTGAAAAAAAATCTTTACTGTTTTTATAATACTAGTTTCATTTTAAAGTGCATGACTACATCATATCATCCATTTTTCAGAATTTTATGGAGGAAATCGAGAGTTTGAAGTTGGAAATCACAGCAGAGAAGTTAGAAGAATCACTAAATTTGATAAAAGATCAAAAAGTTCCTTCATTTGAACTTATAACAGAAATTATAGAGTTGCTTGAATTGTCATCAAACGATGAACTGCTGAAAGAGAGCATTGCAGTTGAAAAGGAGAACATTTATCATATCTCTGATCTCGTGTATCATATAAGAGAAACTATGGTAAATCTCGAGCGATTTAAATCCATTAATGGTGTTTCAGTCCCTTCATATTTCATCTGCCCATTATCTCTTCAACTCATGATTGATCCAGTAATCGTGGCAACAGGTCAAACCTACGAACGGGATTTCATCCAGAAATGGCTTAATCATGGACTTTTAACATGTCCAGTTACCCGTCAAACACTTTCACACACAAACTTAATCCCGAATTTCACAGTCAAAGCTTTGATAACAAATTGGCGCGATGAAAACAATAGCAAAGTCAGTCAAACCGTTGACATGATTAGCAATTTGTCAATTGAAAACGGGTTTGACCAACAGACCAGTCAAAAGTCAAACGATCGTTCCCCTGAAGGGTCATGTAGTCACAGCAGGAGTGAATCAACATCAACGGCCGTTTCCAGTTCTGACCAATTATGTGAAGTGTCTGGAGAAATTGCTTATGATTCCGCATTTTCACCCAACTCTTCACCAAATGATGTAACAATGTTTTCGCATGTGAAACATCTTGTAAATGATCTCAAGTCTCCTTCAAATGAAGCCCACACAAAATCCGCCGAAGAGTTACGGTTTCTTGCTAAGAATAATATGGAAAACCGAACCATGATAGGACAAGCTGGAGCCGTGAAACCTCTCTTATCATTATTACATTCCAATGTGAAAATAACTCAAGAACACGCAGTTACTGCTCTTTTGAATTTGTCAATAAACGGAAACATAAAGTTGATGATTGCTGAATCAGGTGCTGTAGAACCGTTAATCCACGTCTTGGAAACAGGAAACACATGTGCTAAAGAAAATGCTGCAGCAACGTTATTCAGTTTGTCTTTATTAGAAGAATACCGGGTCAAAATTGGCCAATCTGGTGCGGTCAAACCATTAGTCAATCTTCTTGGTTCCGGTACTTTAAGAGGGAAAAAAGATGCAGCTACCGCTTTATTTAACTTATCAATATTTCATGAAAATAAAGCGCGAATAATTCAAGCGGGTGCGGTTAAGTATCTTGTGGAATTAATGGACCCGGAAACAGAAATGGTGGATAAATCCGTAGCTCTTCTTTCGAATCTTTCTAGTATTTCGGAAGGGTGTTTGGCAATAGCGAGAGAAGGTGGGATACCGTTGTTGGTTGAGGTTGTGGAAACGGGTTCTCAGAGAGGAAAAGAGAATGCTGCTTCTATACTTTTGCAACTTTGTCTTTATAGTCCTAAATATTGTCGGTTGGTTCTTCAAGAAGGTGCTGTCCCACCTTTAGTAGCCTTGTCTCAGTCAGGAACGTCACGGGCCAAAGAAAAGGTAAGGCTCTTGTTCGGTAAATTATCATTCTTTTTTTCTTTTTGTTTTCACGAAAAACATATCTGACCCATTTGAGATATAATACAACCCAGATGGGAGGGTCGGGTTACTCTAGTTATCTTTTCGACCATTTTTAAGATCAAGTTGTAAATCATTAATGTTATATATGATACAAAAAACAATGTTATAGTAACATAATAATCTAAATTTGAGGTTACAATCCAAATAGACCCAATAAGTAAATAAGTCGAATTTATCACTTGTAAGTTGATTTAGCTTTGTTCTGTTTTTAACGTGTTTGCTCCTTTTTCAAAGCAGGCACAACAACTTCTTAGTCATTTCCGTAGCCAGCGAGAAAAATCTTCTGGAAGAGGAAAATCGTAAACATATGTTTTATCCTTGTAAGTTTTCTTGAAATACCCGGGTTATTCTTTTTGTAGAATATAATGCATATGTTGGCCGATTTTCATTTCGTTTTGTTTCTTTTTTCCAGGATTGTTTCGTCGTGAAATTATCTGAATGTGAAGGGTTAGATCAGTTTGAGGCTTCTTGTTGTTAGTTAAAGAGTGGTTTTTTTTTATTATTAGTTGTCTTGTGGATTCTTGTATTGTTTTTCCACTTGTAAAGAGCACGAATGAAGTAAAGAAACTACGAATCTATGATTTGAATTTGAATGATTGGATTCGCGGAGAGCAACATTGTGTTGGATGGTTGTGTTCGCATTCGTTAGTAAAATCCATACTTATACCCAACCCGGGGTATCGGATTAGTTTTAGCCATCGGTTTTATCGGGTTTTCTGGTTCGCCCATGGGTACATAGTATCCCCTTTGAAGTTTATCTATACTATTATATAAAGAGTTTTTACAAAAGTCTTAATATCTTAATTTTAAGTAATTGAAATTACTTTGTTACCCTTAATGACAACTTTTAAGAATTTTCAAAATAATTAATATATTTGGAATGTTATTAAAGATGTTAACTTATATATTTATAACAATTTATATATCTACAATCCTTCTACTTTTTCAAATAGTAAGTGTTTATATATAAAAAAATGTCAATTACGTTTATTATCTTCCATTATAAAATTTGAAACATTCAAAGTCATGTCTAATATCTATATCTATACTATTATATAAAGAGTTTCTCTAAAAGTCTTAATATATTAATTTTAAGTAATTGAAATTACTTTGTTACCCTTAATAACAACTTTTAAGAATTCAAAATAATTAATATATTTGGAATGTTATTAAAGATGTAAACTTATCTATTTTTGACAATTTATATATTTACAATCCTTCAACTTTTACAAATAGTAAGTATTTATATATAAAAAATGTCAATTACGTTTATTATCTTCCATTACAACATTCAAATATTCAAAGTCATGTCTAATATTGATACGGTGTTTATATGAGTTTAAAAGATTTAACGAGACATAATTTTTTATATAGCTAATTTATACTATTATATAAAGAGTTTATCCAAAAGTTTTAATCCCTTAATTTTAAGGAATTGAAATTATATTTTTTTTACCCGTATTGAAAACTTTTAAAAATTTATCTATACTTTTATATTAAGAGTTTATCAAAATTAAGAGGGAAAAGAAATTAAGAAACAATTACCATTTAAACCGAATGGTCAAACCATAAAACTTGCTACATAATTATTTTTAAGGTCCGAATGACCGAACCAATAACTATTACATCGAACAAATCAATTAACCGATGAATGAGAAACTCTAATCAATGTTTTCAAATAAAATTTAATCGAACAATAATTTTTTAACGTCGCTGCATCGCGTAGGGTTCTATACTAGTACCGCATAAAATGGCAGGTCCGGAAGGAAAACTAAAACCCAACAAAGAGTTGACCAAAATACCCATCCCATATTCAAGATATCAAAATTTTAAACAATACGATTTCAAGCTTATTATTTGAAATCGAATGAAACAAATCAAAGTTATAATTGGAAGGTATTGCCAAAATCCATTCAAGAACCCGTGAAATATGTACTCATCCTAAACCCGACCTAATTGTCTCGGGTTTCCTCATAGGTTTCAGGTACTTTTGCCATATTTGTATATCTTCCCATGCAGTTAGGCTTGACAATTCAATGGTGTGGCTGTATTAGCTTATTTCGGACTTATGAGCTTATTTCGGACTTAAGAGCCTATTTTTCTGATTTTAAATTGGATTATATTTGAATCACTAGTCCAAAGAACCAAAAAATAAGCCCTTTATTAAGGTCCAATTTTAACCATTACTTTCTCTTTCTTTTCCTTACGTTTGATATGGTTTTTTTTTTCTTTTTTTTCTAAGGAATTTACTAATCACAACCCTTCAAATCATCGTTAAGAGGTAGTTTATATCGTTAATAAAATTACCCTACAACCGCTAGAAAATAAATTGTTTAGACGTTCAAAAACCTTCCAAAATTTACTAATTGACATGTAAGAGGCTACATAATTAATTGTACAAAGTTTAAGATTTGGAAGCAAAAAGTCCTAATACTTCACTAGAAAAAAGACAAAATAGTGTCGCTAAAGTAAAACATCATTTACAATAGTGTCAAGATATTTTAAAAGTGACATTAAAACATACGGTGAAAAGATATATTTAACATTTTGTGTCAGTATTTTTGCTAAAATAACTAAAGGGCAAAACTTATATGTTGTTAGCAGCATGTATCATAGGTGATGTTAGGTTAAAGTAGAATTAATATTTTATAATTTTAGTCCCTACACTATTTAAATTGTCATAAATAATCTCTCATTTAAAAAATAATTATGTTTTGCAGCACCTGTAATAGGTGCTATAGGTGCTGTTTGCAGCATATTAGATTTTCCTATAACTAAATCTGAATTTTTTTTTTTCAAAAATAATAGTATAAGAATCTAATTTCATGACATTTTTAGTGGCGATTGAGTTTTTTTTTTCCCATTTATCTTGAGATGTTTAGGTTTGTTTTAAAAGTAAAATTTAAGTTTTAGGGACGATGGTAGTTGTTTGAGACTTGTGCAGTTTGTTTTTCAGACATAAAATGTATGATATCTATGTCCATGTTTGTAGGAGAAGGGGTGGTTATTTTGTCTGAAATATGATATAAAAAGATTGTTTGTTTTGTCAAAAAAATAAATTGTCTTATTGCATAATTGAAGATTTTCTTTGTCAAATGATACAAGATTGGAAAAAATTAGCAAATATAAGAAAACTTCAAACTTGTTAATTTTATCAATACATGTCTTTAATAAGAATTTGGTAGCCTTATTAGACCAACTTTGTTTCGTTTTTCGTAAGGTTATAAATACACAAACTTCGACAAGTTGATATCATAAAAATTTAGAATCAAGAAGTATAGTTTCTACAAGTGTTTACATATTGAGGGTTTATTTGATCAAATTAACACTTTGATATCATAAGAATTAGAATAAAAAAACATGAATTAATAAAAATTCAATCATACAAACTAGCATCACATATAGAAATCAATTAGAAGCAACCATGAGTGATAAAAAAAATTGAGGTGAAAAAAAGTTACGTGTTTTATAAAAATAGTGAAATTTTTGATTTAAAGATATATGACTTCTAAAAAGAAGACTTTTTCAAGTCTTCAAAAATAAGTGATTATTATGTCTTATGTCTTATTTTAAACAAACACTTATTTTTTAGAATGTATGCGCGCTTGCAAACATAAGTATCTATAAAACACTTATTGAAAAAAACAAACACCACCTTGTTATTCATAATACATTGTAATCTATAGTTTGTGGCTAGTTTTAATGAAAAAACATTTGTTTTTATTACAATAACTAGCTAGCATCAACAAGTCATTAAAATTTCTTTGAACAACATAATCCATAATATATTTCAATGTCAACCGAAAAGGGTAATTTCAATAAAGTAATCTAGTAATCTTCAAAAAGGACTTGACTTCATGTAATGTTTACATATTTCAGTGATACGAACCAATGAGTAGGAGACACATTCAAAGTCGTGAATATTTTATCAATCAAAGTCCTTTTTGACCCAATGAATCTTTTTGGCCCGATGAACCGAGCTTTGCAATGATAAATATGTCCTAGGATTTGAAAGCACCAAACATGATTTGAACCTGAGGCCTCTAATATATAATATTAAAGTTTATCCCATTTCAAAATCACCACCTAAACATATTTCGATGAATAGACAATACCGCAAGGACGAAACTTTGAAGGGGTGGGAAGGGGTCATGATCCCTTCACAAGTTCGATAATATTGTGAAATTTATATTATATTGGTAAAAGTTCAAAAATTTCGTAAGCTTTTTATGTATACTTTTTTGATTGCAATGCTTTTGGCCCCCCTATTTGTCGGCTCCAATCTCCTTCCATGGGTGTACGATATTAAGTTAACTACATGAACAAGTTGGTTTAAGTTACTCTTTCCCCTTTTTCTTCAATAAGGGAATAATAATTGATAGTTTGTATTAAAAGTCAAGCATAAACAATGAACCTTGAATACCATGTCTCTACCATAACACTATTACAACAAATGACAAATCAAGAAGATAGAGTTATCAAATTTTTTGATGGCTTAAACTCGGTCAAATTACGCTACCCACAATTATAACTCGTCTAAATGGTTTTCGTCACGTTGATATTAGCCGCCTCATTTGGTCATTTCTATTGACCTTAATTCAAGTTATACAACGATCAAGTAGTTATAGGTGTACATAATTTGTACCTACTTTAAAAATTCTTATGATCGATAAAAAGCGAAACAAATACATGTTATAAATTACAAATAAAATCAAAATGAATAAAACCAACATATTACATACTTAAATTAATACATGATCTTGGTTTAAGAAACTAAATTACTTTCTTCCATAAATACTACTACGGGAAAAAAAATCACATTTATAATCATTACCACTACAACTACTAACCTTAACATACTTATTATTAAACTTTTAAAACCGTTTATTTGTTTATTGTTTTTCAAACAAGCGGTTTTGAATAAATAAAACCGTCTTGTTTTTCTAAACATAATCAAATAAACAGTCTAGATAAATAGAACGCAATAAACAGATAAACACGTACTTTTAAGTATGATCACTTGAGGGGAGAGTGAAAGGTTGAAACGTTGACATGTTTGGAAACTGTGGATCTTCTTGAGTTGTTGGTCGTTTTCGTTTCTTCTTCTCATAACTAATTCCTCGAGCTTTCGATTGCGAATCTCGAACTTCTCGAAGATAAAGCCGAACCGCTCGAGCACCAAAAGGGTTCATTTCCGGTTGTCCACCTGTTTCTTCAAAAGCTGCCCGAAGTCTACCAATCAATGCATCCAAGCTACCCCAAGCTTGTCTAAGTGGACACGGGCAAGGACACGGTGGATTCGGGTGCCCGAAAAACGGGCACACCGGTAAGTGAACTTTAGTCTTACCAAATTGATCAAGATATCGCAAAAACTCGAGCACATTCGCGCCACTACATCGCGTAAGCGCGAGTGGTGGCAGATGGTTTTTCAAATACTGACAGAAAGTATTCCAGTCACGACGCTTTTGGTTCTCGTAGCGACTCGGAGTAGTCGATGAACTAGTCGAAGAAACCGCGAAAAAATTAGGGTTTTTGTTGTCATTAATGTTGTTGTTGTTGGTGTTAGGGTTTTCTACTTCAAGATAAGGATCCATTGTCTTAAAGTTTATGGTTTTCCTGATTTAGGATATGTTTTTCTTTTTGTGGTTTTGGTTTTATGAAGCTAGGGTTTCCTTTTTAATCTTAACAAAAGTACAAACTAGTATGTTAACAAAGACACACTACTAACATGAATTGATTGATGGGATTTTGGAGGGTTTGAGGGAAAAGAATAGTACATTTTTACAATATCTTGGGAAGATAACAAAGTTAGATAGATTTGTGTTTTGTTTGTGTGTGTGTTTAAAGATTTATATTGGGTTTCCTAAAATAGGGCACACAAGTTTTTATAACTATAATTTTATAGCAATCATACTCCTCAAACTTTCTACTTATTACACATTTTTACACTTTGCTACATTTTCCTAGCAACAAAAGGAGGGTATGTTAGTTTTCTTTTAAAATAAAATATAGTTTTAGGGGGTGTTTGTTTCGGCTTATATAACGGACTTATGAGCTTATGTAAATTTTGATAAGTTCATAAGCTCAATTTTTTCGGTTTATGAGCTTATCAAGTTGAGCTTATGGTTTATTTAAGTTCATAAACTCAACTTAATAACCTCATAAGCTGGAAAAATTGGGCTTATAAACTTATCAAAATTTACATAAGCTCGTAAGTCTATTACATAAGCCGAAACAAAAACGGTCTTAGTATGGTTCAGTTATAATTGCTAAAACAATGTATATTTTATCTTCATTGTCCATCAAAAGATTTATGATTATGTTTTGTTGAATCAAAATGTAACCAAAAACAAATAGATGATCTTTTTTTAGCATATGTCAAATATTGGATAGCACATATAAAAAGAGGTGATTGGATGTATGGTAGTGTAAAACAGTTTCCTTTCTGCTTACTACTCTGAATGCTTTCAACATCAACAATCTATTTTCTGCATTTGTTACTTCATTTCTTGAAATGACAATTCTTTGTTTAATGACAAAACTGTCCTTTTCAATAATATTCATATATTAATAAATCACATCACTTAATTGATGAAAATAAGTACTATTATTAATAAGACTTTGACCCATATATCTAAAAATAAGAGCAAATTACCAAAATAATAACTTATAACTTACACTTTACAAAAATAATCACATAATTCGCGACGGATTTCTGGTGACATTTTTTTCGTCGCGAAAGTACACATATTTTAATCAGACCAGTAAAAATTCGACACGTTGTCGCGACAATATTCATTTCTCGCGTCAATATTCATTTTCGCGACGACGTATCTGATTTTTATTGGTCTGATTTTGTTTTATGTACTTCTCGCGACGATAAAATGTTGCGAGAAATTCGTCGCGAATCAAGTGATTATTTTTGTAAAGTGTAAGTGATAGGTGATTATTATGGTGATTAATTCTAAAAATAAATATAGGCTTAAAGAGAAGCATATTTCATACAACATATTTTGTAAATCAATTATGTCTTTAGAAATGTTTTAGACCTACATAAGTACTCTTATATACCATTTCTTCCTTAATAAAGAGTAACTATTTATAGACTTAACCACAAAGATGAACCTTAAAGCATCATTTATAGGTCCGAAATTGAGGTCCGCTTAATATATAGCCAGCGAGAAAGTTTACCTTCATTTCTTTTAATGTAAAATAGCTTACTAAAACTGTTAGTAAAGTAATGAAAATTAATGTGCAACTTTTAAAATCTATAGACAAGGAATAGTCAAGCCCGTTAGCATGAAATAGTTAAACTACTCAACAAATAATTCTATTAATCTCAACTTCTTTACTTGTACATATTGTTAGAAACTGATTCTTATTTATTCTAACATATTTTTCAAGAGACGGGTTGCGATTTAATGTGTGTATGTTATTCTTAATATGCACTAAAAGTGATATTACCCAATCAATAAATGTGAAATGTTACTATGGTTTAACAAATAAAATATCAATTTGTTGGTAAAATAGATTGCTTGTTTTGACAAATTGCATGTTTATTTGTTGACTTTTACATTTTCACGTGTTTTATTATTTCAACTTTCAAGTTATCAAATTAACATGTACAAGTTTTAATTAACATATTTATATAAAAATTATATGATCTTTATACTATTGTTTAGCCTCACTAGTTTATATAAGTAATCTAACTTTTATTGTGAAAATGGTGTAGAATACATATAAACCTTTCATCTCAATTATTTTTAACATGCGGGTCCATTATCTATTATAGTTGAACATAAATTTAAAAACAACCAAGTTGATTTATTTAATCTAAATTAAGAAATAAAGAAACAACAAGTGATTTTGTGCAAAAACAAGTTCTTCATTGGTTTAGTAAATAATCCATTTTTCAAGAAATTACGGCCACTATATTCTTCAAATCAACATCAAGCAAGTAGTTTTGCTTTTGAATAAATATTTTGTTAGGCCGGTTTGAAATTTTTAATAAAAAAAAGAATTATTGTAATGACTAATTGATAGACCTAATAATATGTCTCATGTATAAATCAATTATACATAATGCATTGAATGATATATACATTTTTTTCTCTCTTTATCTTTAAAAAAAAAAAAAATTAACTTCTATAGTGCGTCAATTGAAGTGAAATTTTCATTTAAACAAGAAATACATGTATATGGATTCGATAAAATAAATTTTTGAGCTCAATACAGTTTTTATTTGTGAAAGAAAACATTTTAGTTCATTTAATATTTTTAATTCATATCCTTTGGACATAAGTTAGAAAAATCCAAGTCATTTAACAACAACAAATTCTTATTTTTTATGTTTGGAAAGTACACCACGTTAAAGATCAAATATTAACTTTTATAATTTAAACCAATCTATAATAAAATAACGAGTTTTGATAACAACAATTATTATAATTTTGTTATATATCTTAACTATATTTTTAGATAAATCAATTAGGTTTATATATTTGTACAAGTACCGCAAAATTTGGTGAATAAAGACTTTAGGTTTCCGGATTTGAGGAGAACCACACTGGACCCGTTTTCTCAAAAATGGTCCAATCAGAAGTCTTCGTACAAAACTACAAAATCTTAGTCCACGTGCATCGTCTGTTACCATTCTCGGGTTAACCCGAATATCCATGGCTCATAGCCCAAGACCACTAACAAATATTTGCTTTCATTGCCCCCTTGATGTAATCAATAATTACCAATAACCCTTAATGATCTAGATTTGTACATAAACTGTCTGTAAATGAATGGAACTTTTAAAATCGATCGACTGGAAGTTCGTTTATTTACTAAACGAATGAACAATTACATAACGTTTTGTTCGTTTAATTAAATGAACCAACATGAACAAATACATCGATCGTTTATTTACATTTGTAAATGCTCATTTAATACATTGATCGTTTATATATATTATATATAGTGTAAATTAGGGATGAGCAAAAGTACCAAAATATCGGTATCATATTGGTACCGAACCGGTATTGTACCATTACCGGTACCAACCGAATACAAGTGGTACGATATTGGGTACCACATTTTCTAAAAATTCGGTATTCGGAACCAATGGTATCAGTATTTTACCGGTTTTTTCGGTATTTAGTATGTTACCGTACCAACCGATGTCGAACCGGTTTATTTCGGTACCAAAAAAATAACTAAAATAAAACCGGTACCAACCGGTACGGTATGTGACTGATATCACACTCACCTCTAGCGTAAATATTAATGAAGTTATATAATTTTTTTGTTGGTCAATAATATATATATATACTAGATTATTGTCCCGCGATAGCGCGGAAAAAAATAAAAATTGAATTGTAAACTTTATGTTTATGTAGATTTTAGGTTATTATAAAAAGACAATATTATACGTATAATAACATATATATACCTTTACGTTTATACACATGTTGTTTATAGTTATAATAACATAAACACTTTTACGTTTATACACATGTTTTAATATTTTTTATTAGGAGATTTTAAATAAAAATAATGTAAATCATAGTTCAGATTGAGTGAATTTTTTTTTAAGTAAACTGGAATTTTGTTTTTATTTAAGTAGAGATTGGAATTAAAGAGATAATGTAATTATGTTTTATAAAAGGGTGTAAAATGAAAATAGTGTTTGATGACATCATCAATTTGATCTAACGGTTGAAATCAAACAAGTTAACCCATCTAAGGGTCCTTACTTCGCCATGTGGCATTTAAGGCAACACCCGATTCATAAATAGGGTCGGGTTTCGGATAGAATAGTTCCAGTTTGTCGGGTTTCGGGTGTGACCCGATTGACCCAAAAATTACCGTCGAACTATATTTTAATCCAAAGGCATATGATATATATAAGCTAGAAGTCTGAAAGAGTTTCATACATGAAGCGATGTGGGACAAAGTAGGAAAAACTAAAGGCATATGATATATATAGGCTAGAAGTATGAAAAAGTTTCATACCTGAAGCGATGTGGGACAACTAAAATGAAAATAGTGTTTGATAACATCATCAATTTGATCTAACGGTTAAAATCAAATAAGTTAACCCATCTAAGGGTCCTTATTTCGCCATGTGGCATTTAAGGCCTCTCTTTTATTATATATTAAAGATATATATATATATATATATATATATATATATATATATATATATATATATATATATATATATATATATATATATATATATATATATATATATATATATATAGGGATTAATTCATGCGAGAACTCAAATTTTTGCGAGAACTCATTCTCAGCCACTCATTTATTTTTGAATATTAAACCTTTTTCTGAAATTAAAAAGGGTAAAATAGTAATCTTCTTATTTGTAATTTAGATTTTTTTTTTCTCTCTCATCTTAATTTATTCCTTTTTTTCAATACATATCTTTTTAACTTTTGTGTGGCTGAGAAAAAAAATAATTCGTCGATTGACTTATTATTTTAAATCTTTTGTATTTATGAACAAATGTTTTTCTTTATTAAAATCTTTCAGCCAATGATTTTTTCGCATGGTTACAAATATCGTTCTTTACATAGCAACTAGGAAAAGATAAATATACAAATATATTAAATTCAATTTAATGTATATGATGCTTCAGTAAGAATTTTTTATTTAGAGAACCCTAACTTTTCAATACTAAAAACTCACTTTTATGTCTGTTCATATGATCGCACCTTAATGTTTACAAATGAACAAATGTGATAATATATGAACAACTATGATAATATATGAACAACTGTGATAATATATGAACACGTGACGATGTTCAGATGTGGTGGAGAAAAAAACCATGAACTAAGTATGATCAAATATGAACAACTTATAGTAATCGTAAAAAGTTAAAATAAAAATCTTGAAACTAGGTACAAATCAATGAAAGAAAAGGAGTAAAGGAAGGTTTTTCTTCATCATCCTTTATATTCTTGATTGTAATCTTTATTTTGCTTATCATCTACATATTGAAAAATCATTTTAGTAATAAATTATTAACATTGAACAATCAAATGGAAATTCACAAACATTTGATCAAACAAAAATTAAAAAGAGACCCACAAAATAATTATATTATACAAATCTAAACACACATCCACGATTACCAAGTTCGGGAATTCCTTCGTATCAATCACACACAAATAAAATTATCTTACCATAACAAATCACTAAACCGACTACACGATTTCGATTCAATAAAAACACACACAAACAAATCAATAAAATAACAATAAAAATAAACGAAAACTTACCAGCCGTATTGAATTTCCACGCAACCATTTTCTTTGAATAATATATTTATTATAAAAATCAAAGACCTATCATTTCTTTAAATAATTGATAATAAAAATAAAAAAACCAAAAAGATTTCTAGCCGTGAATAGTGACATTTGTAGGGGAATGCATGCATGATTCATCCACATGGCAGCAAATCAGCAGCCGCCTAAGCCTAGGGTGGTTAGCCATCTAGACCAGTTAACACATATCTTTAACGGCGTTGAAGAGTGCAGGAGTTTATTAGGAGTTTTGGATCTAAATAACCGTAAAAAATAATTTTGGAGAAATTAGGGATTAAGAAGGTGAGAGATAGGGATTTTTAAGGAGAACATGTAAATGTACAATAATACCCTTTTGATTCTTATAAAAAATTACCCAGTTTTTAATTTAATTACCAATATGCCATTTTTGTTTTCAACCCTTGATCTAATCATCTAATGGTTCAAAATTGGTTCTCGCAGCGCAGGAACCATTCACTATATATATATATATATATATATATATATATATATATATATATATATATATATATATATATAGATATATATATATATGGGTTTTTCTAACTTGTGCCCTAGGGGCAGCATGTTAACACCATTTTAAATATTAAAAGTACAATCAAAAGTATCAAAAGTTACGAAATCAATAAAAAAAATGGTACTTTTGATACTTTTGATTGTACTTTTAATATTTAAAAATGGTGTTAACATGTGCCTCTAGGGCCAAGTTATAAAACCCTATATATATATGTATAGAGAGAGAGAGAAAGAAGTGGGTTTAAAAATGAAAGACTAAATATGTAGAAACCACTTTTAACTAATAACTTAAACCCTATTTTAAATTCCTAATTAATTTTTAAATTAATATATCTAGATTATACCTAAGTTTTAGGAAAAACTAAATACACCATTAGAACAAACATTTAATTATCTTTCCAACGAGCATCCACTTGATATATATTTTTGACGACTTTTTTTTTTGTAGGTTTCGGTATATACACCCAGTGTATATACTAATTCGCCAAAAACACATTTGAACCATATATTCATAGATGAATACATATGTGTTGAAGTAAAAATCCTCGGGGATTCTTATTACGAATATTCTTGTGGAAGTATCTGCTAGTCAAGAATCTGCAACATGAAACAAACGTCTAAGCTTATCGGGGAGGTGTCCCCGATAAGGCTCGGGCGTGAGTGTAAGTATTCATCATGGAATTTATGGTTATCTTTCTGGAATGTAAGTAGTAAATGCAGTATTTAAGATGAAAGTATGATCAAGAGCATTTAAGAAGAATGTTCTTGATCTAGAGTGTTTAAGGTTCAGGTCCCTTTTCCTGGAATGGGTCTGACCTTATTTATACTACCTGTGTAACGGTTTACTATCCATTGGATAATAGGCTGCTCCTTCTTTCGGCGCCTTATACTGCCTTATTTGGAGAGTCTGGTCCAAAGGGTGATACCTTCGGCACCTTCCTAATATCCATCAGGCGATTGATAAACTCCTAGTACTTTTCCTGCTGCATCACGTGGTACCATCTTTTTAGCCGCCTGACAGGTACTTTATGTCAGTTGGGCGCGTGACATATTTGGCGTATCTTCCCTTGGCGGTTTGATGTTGTCAGCTTGGATATAAGTATCTTCGGCCTGGTACTTCCGTGACTGGCCGAAGGTGTCCTTACCGAAGCACTAAGATAATCAGTCATTTTTGGAGTATATTCATATATACTCCAACATGCCCCCCCCCCCCCCCCCCCCCCAGTCTAGTATGACGGAGCACTAGCACCGTTATACTAGACTTTCCTAATTACTCTTCTGTCCGTTGCTTTACTTCATGGTGATTCATCAGCCGTCTACCAATGAAGGGTCAAGTGTTGTCTTGTTATGCCCATTAATGCAGCTGCGACATGTTGTTTTAATGTCCCAAAGGGCAAACGTGGTGTATCAGTCATTAATTGCAGGGTCAAATCTCCCATAAATGCCGCCGTTTCACTTTTCCCACGCGCCTGTCCCTAGACCTTTACGCGCCTGTCTGACCGTTTCAGACGCTCCTTTAATTTCGGGATTTGTGCTTATCGTGCGCCTGTTCCGTTATACTGCCCTTCTTTGTTTTCTATTTAAATCGAGATCCTCCTTCATTGTTTCTTTTACCCCTCTTTCTAACTAATCTTTTACTTTCGTCCTCTTACTTCTTCTCCAAGATCTTATTCCTCTTTGTTTATTCTTCCCGCTTTCACCATTGCTCGTGTTTCCACTAGATTTCACCCCATATAATGGGTAAATCTGATCTTTCTAGTTCTTACTGTACTCTTGTTCATAAAGAGTTTCAGAAGTTTTGTGTAAGTATGAATCGTTGCCAACTGGGGTGCCACCGAGCCCTTAGTAATAACACTGTGTTGGAGTGCCATGCGGGATCCATCGTTGTGTATTGTAAGTGGTTGAGTTTTCAAACCTTCGCGTTGCCTTTTACTGATTCTTTCTCTCAGTGATTGAGCATTATCGGATTACACCCGCTCAGATGAATCCGTTGGGTGTTCTCAGATCATGTCTTTTGAGATCTTGTGTCGGCACTAGGCTTCGACGCCACGCTTAATTGTGGCGCCAGTTTTTTAAACTAGCTCGCAACGCGACTGGTTTTATGGTGGAGCGCCAGGCGCGGACTTGATCTGTGGATAAGGATTTGCTTTTCTTCATCCCTACTAGGGTTGAAGAAGTTAAATAGTCCTTCTTCTGGGTGAGTGCTTCCACTTGCTCCTATTCCTATGTCCTGGCGGTCCGTTACCGCCGAGGTTTAAGGATAGGCTCCGGCTCGTACTGATGGGAGAAGGGTCAAATAGAGCTTATCCTGGCGAACCCCATTCATCTTCGCCCTTATCCATCTGAGGTGTTAGTTCCTGGCTGGTGTAGCCGAACTGGATTCCCATGTGTCAGAAGCCTTCCATTGCATTGGGAGCCGAGTAAGTCTGCTTTTT
This sequence comes from Senecio squalidus, assembly GCA_910822075.1. Classification (NCBI taxonomy): domain Eukaryota; kingdom Viridiplantae; phylum Streptophyta; class Magnoliopsida; order Asterales; family Asteraceae; genus Senecio; species Senecio squalidus. The sequence continues at coordinate 5,356,920 of CAJVGC010000001.1, read as the reverse complement.
TTTTTTTTTTTTTTTTTTTTTTTTTTACTTACATGTGTCTTTTCTTTACTTGCTACCTTGAACGCTGCTTGAGTATCTGAAGCTTGAGAGCGTGGACAACGTTCACTTCCTAGCGTCGTGGCTGGAGGTTGACGAAGCAGGAATAGTTGAACAGGTTGGTGGGAAGTTTGTAGAAGCCT
>CAJVGC010000001.1:5354933-5356641 GCA_910822075.1 Senecio squalidus | reverse complement strand
AAAGACCGAGCCATACTTTTAGGCTTTTGTATCCTTCTCTTTCATCTAAAACACCATTTGTTATCGGCTGGGTTATTAATATGTAGGCCGTCTCATCTTTTTTTAGGAGGACACCAAATAGTGGTATAGAATACATTATAAGGTGACATCACTTAACAAAATAATTGAACAAAAAAATATATATAAATCGTTTTCTACTATATGTCCTTTACTATCAACCTTTTCTATTAGAATCGGGTAAGACCAAAATATTATTTATAATGTTGGTTGTATATGCAAAGTTTGTATAAATGAAGGGGCTAAATTAACAAGTAATCTAAGTTGTTTTGTCGGGTCAAATACCGTACGAATATGGGTTTTGTCATAAAAGCAATATCTGCCCATTTTCCAAAAATCTCTTGCGTCAAATCATGGATTGATGGGCCCCACCTTGTTATCATACGATTTCAAGTTTTCAACCTCTCTAGTTTTAATCCACCTACTTCATGTTCAAATTTAATGATGAACAAAACATTTTTGTGTATTTTATTCAAGAATGAGGTTAACAAATATCAAATATCACCAAAAAAAAAAGTAAGAAAAAACCAATCAATCATAACTTTTTATTTTAAAAATTTAATTAAATTATTTTGTTTAAAATTTAAATATCTTAAAAATCGTAAATTTATTAAACGAATAAATTACACCATTTTAACGACATTAAATTAATTTTTTATAGAGTACCCACTTGATAGTTTTGAAGAACTTTTTCCGAGTTTTTTTTATAAGTTTTGAAATTTTATATTATAAAATCACGAATTTATCACATATGATTTTAGTAGTTTGACATAGTATTTTTGCGGTTTTCTTTTTTATTCTAGTTGAACGTATATAATAAAACAAATATATGTTTTGAAATTCATATTTAGTGTTCAAATCATATGTGATTGTACCTTATGAATATCAACATTTGTTCGAAAACGAAAAAATAAAAAATCATCAATTTTTGATTTTTTTTTCCCGGGTTTATATAGATTATACCTCATATAATATTGTTAGTGTTTTAAAATTCACAATTAAAGTTGAAATCATGTGTAAGTTTTCGAAATTTTCACATACTAAAATCACATATGATATACAATATAATCACATGTGATATGTGTACTATCACATGTGATATGCGTACTATGATAGTGTTGTCAAAGGCGCAAAAGGCGTGTGCTTTAGACGACAGGCGAGGCGATTAGAGGCTCGTCGCTTAGTGACATACTAAGGCGAGACGATTGGTAAATGGGCAAGAAAGGCGAGAGGCGTGGCTCTTTTTCCAGACTATCAACGACAATTTTTTTACAAAGAATAATATTTTTACCCTTGAATATATACTATGTTATCTTTAAAATAAGAAAATTTATTATTGTTACCCTTGAATAGATATTATCTTTAATCTTTAATATATATTAAAAGAGATACCTTAAATGCCACATAGCAAAGTAAGGTCCTTTGGATGGGTTAACTTCTTTGATGTCAGCCGTTAGATCAGATTGATGATGTTATCAAAGATTATTTTCATTTTACACCCCTTTACAATACATAATTACATTCTCTCTTTCATTCCATCTCTACTAAAATAAAAACATAATTATAATTTATTTATAAAATCGTTTAATTTGAACTATGATTTACCTTATTATTATTCTAAAATCTCCTAATACAAAATATCAAAACATGT
>CAJVGC010000001.1:5192433-5349933 GCA_910822075.1 Senecio squalidus | reverse complement strand
AAAAGAGACTATACTGATCTTCACACTTATTATTCGAGATTGTAATCATTTGATCCGTAGATTCATTGGACATGGTATCTTGGGGTAGTTGGAGAAGATTTGGAAAGTTGCATGTTTGTGGTGATATACCACCAAAGTGGTTTTGGGAATGGTTGTGGATGGTGAGAGGTGGGGTTTGATTGGTGAGGGTGGTGGTCGCAGCGGTGGTGAATGGATTGTGGTGGTGGTGATGGTGGACACAAGGTGGTGGTTGGCAACAAGTAGTGAGGATCCGAGATGTATCGAGGTTTAGTGAAGTGTTATCTTGAGTTGTGTTGTGATACATGTCCTGTGGACAATGCTCATTGCTATTGTCTCCTTTTGCTTTGTAAAACACTCTACATAAAACCCAATCTTCCTGTTTATTGAATATAAACAAATTAAATAGAATGTTAAATAAAGTTGATGCTTATTTTAAAAAACTTTTTAAATGCCCGAAATCAATGTTTTAAATAAAATCGAAAAAGGGAGGTTTAGTTAATTCTTACCTTGGGAGGATTGTTAGGGTTTTCTAGACGAAATTCGTGCATAATCCAACCGGTTTTAATCCCATTTGGAGCACGGTTCTTATAAAACACTAAAGTCTTCCTCATTCCTACGATGGCACCATTTATTGGATCGACAACTGACCTATCTTTCCCGGTAGCTTTCCAATATCCAGACGTGGTGGCCCTATTAGTTCGATATCCTGTTGCATACTTGCGATCCCGGAAGCTAAAGAAGTACCACTCACTTGAATTTAGTTTCGCTGTCACTTCATTTAACATAACAACAAGAATCTAATTAGTAATCATATGATTTCATATCATATGCCATAATAAGTCATTAATTAAAAATTAACCAACATTCCAACAAGTCATTAAATGCTATAAAATGGCATAAAAGTGTAGACAAAAAGTGACTAAGATGGAAAATTAAATTAGATGTAGTTTTTCTTGGACAGGATTCAAATGAAAGGCTAAAAAGTATGATGCAGATTATTGGTACAACGTCTATTTTCAGAATATGTCCTTATTAACACTACTATTGATGTGTATGTGACATAAATCGTTTTTCATTCACCAACTTACATTCATCACATCCTATATAGCATTATTCTTAAAATAATTATTCGTACCGATAGATGCTTGTACTGATTAGATATACCGTCTAGCTAGACAACCGCGGCTGATTAGATTAAGATAGTAGAAGCGAAAAACACGTCAAGATTGTCGACGTCCTAGTAACGATGATTGTTGCTCTTTTTGTAAGGAACCCATTTAAGAAAGCAAGAGAGGGCTCACTAAAGGTTATCTTATCCAAATATTACTTTTTAATCCACTCTCCCCAAGTCACAAAATGGTATATCTAACAGTAAATTTAAGGACATGATTTGATATATTGATATAAAAGGAATATATAATCAACTTAATTGATTCCATATCTAAAAGGTGCTTTTGAATTTTCTTAAGAAAGTGAGAGTTCTTTATAATATCTGGATACTAAAGATTAATAATTGAAAGCTAAGCCAAATTAAGGTTTCAAACTCTCTCATAATTAATATAATTAAACGGGCAAATGATTTGTGCAACTAAAAGCACTCATATTGCATAGATGCATTGTATATACCTAAAATCTGTTTTTCAATATATATGTTTCCACATATACACAAATGAATTATTAAGTCATCCATATCTATGCATGCATATACATATATATCTACTATATATACATATATACATATGTACATACATACATATAGTATACACATGTGTTTATACGCGTTGTTGTTTGGGTGAGAGAGATTAAAACCTAATATTCACTATTTATCTTTTTGATATCTAATATGCATAGAAATATATAATATTAACATATAGGGTTTTGGTTGAATATATCTATGTGTGCAGAACCTAAAAAATAGATTAAACCATTAAATTTTCGAGTGCTTTGCTTTTCGTAAATTTCCCCCCCAAAAAATAGGCTACTAGCAAGATAAGCATGACTGGTTAACTGAACTCATGAAGCACCCTGCCAAACATGTTCACTGTCTGCTCAAAAACAAACAAATCATGCATTTCTTTCCTCAACCCCATGATCACATATTCCATTGATACAAAATAAAACTCACCAGGAAGCTGCCATGGCTCACAAGTATGAAGATCAATTTCCACCAAAGTACCCTTAAGAACATCTTCATTAGCTATCTTTTTATAAAGATAGTGGCAAACCAATTCTTCATCACTCGGGTAAAACCGAAACCCTGGTGGCAGTGTGGCTCCAATATCTCTCAAACCCATCTCCCGCCTTGAACTACACGAAACGACTTAAAGATTTAGGTGAAAGCTTTATCTAGTAGGTGTTTCTAATGTGGGAGTGTATAGTGAGTTTATTATAAAAAAGAAGAAGAAAGGTGGTGATGTATATAAAGGGGTGAAGTGGAGGCTGAAAGATACCTTTGCCACCAAGAATTCCTTAATTATTAATCATTATTCTAACAGTTTATGATTATGCTTGTATAGTTAGTTAATGTTTGAGGTGGAACTTTCAAGAAAAACCAAAGTCACAAGAAATCAATATATGTCCTTCTATGATATGTATGATACGAGTTACTATTTTTTCAGCTATTACTTGATAAAATCATAATTAAAATTTGAACTCTATGTGTATACACACACATATAGATTGACAAAAACAACCAAAAAAAATTAGTTCAACTAGTTTACCAAAATAATCAATCATTTTAAAGGGATAATGTTTGTAGTCTAACTATTCAATTGATGTATTAATTAGTCTAATCCGGATGATTGGCCTTTAAGTCCGTTAGACTTAGGGTTTTAATAGCTATATGCAAGGTTGTCAAAATTAGGGGTGTCCATTCGATCGGTTTTCGGTTTCATGGATTTATTCGGTTCGGGTTAATCGGTTTTAAAAGAAAAAAATAACCGACCAAATCCAAACCAAAAGAAGTAAGAACCAAACCAAACCAACCGATTTACTTATCGGGTTATTCGGTTTGGGGACCGTAAATCCAAATTGTAACCAACAACAAAGAGCAACCAAGAATGTTTCAAGAAAAGTTAACTAAGTAACATGTCTTCGAGGACATCATAGTTAAACTAAACACTAAAAAATATAAACATAATAATAAACAATGAGCAAATTGTTATTCAAACTTTAAAAGTAGATATAATAGACATTAATATTTAAATCAACAGTGAAAAAAAACTAATTACGTAAATCACATTATGAAGTGAAATTGTTTATGATTCACAAAAGTTAATTTTCAATTCTTGTTCTATGTGAAATTTGCTCCAAAGGGGCATTTGAAGAATGTTGTTCTTACCTTATTATAAAAAGTAATATGCTATAAAAGTCAGTATTTTTTCTTAAGAAAGTTTAGAGGAATTATTAACCGATAATTTATAGGGTACTTGTTATATAAATTCTTCTATTGAAAAAAGTACATAAGTTATAGTCTCGGGTTTTCGGTCGGGGCCCAAGTTGTAAATTTCGAAACCAAATCCAAACCAAATAACCATTTAAAGTTTCGGGTGCAACCAAAACCCGAACCGAATCCAAATAAACCAAACCCGACTCATCTAAACTCATTTGGATCGGGTGGATTTTCGGGTGAAACCAAATAATGAACACCCCTAGTCAAAATCGGGATCGTAATATGTATCGTTTTTGTATTTAAAAGATCGAGATTGCATAACCGTTAAAAGATCGGAAAAAGATCGTATTAAAAATTATAGTCAATATCATGTTTATAATTAATATAAAAGTGTATATATATGAAATATTCATAATAAATATTAATTTAAACATAATAATTAAAAACTTTAATATAATTTACATTCATTAATATTAATAAATATATTACTTTACCTTTAGGTTTTAAAGTATTGAACTATTAAACTGAATATGTGATGAGATATATATATTTTTAGAGGTTATCTATTCACTATTTTCATAAAAAAACTTGAATATTTATGGTTTTAACTCGGTAAGTCAAGCTAAGTAGGATCGACTCGGATCGAGATCTTAAGATCCTATGAGCAAGATCAGGATCCTATGGTAAAGAGATCTTACGTAAGATCTTGCACGTTTTCAATGACTGGAATCATAAAATCGTAAGATTTTGATCCTAAGATCGGTAACCTTGGCTATATGTAATGATTAATAATATGTCATAGCTTACAAGGTTTTCTATCACATGTCATAGAATCAAAGCGGGTCTGATCCTCAAATCTAGCTTTTATGTCGTCAGGTTAAACCCTAACTTTTATGTCGTCAGGTCAAAAACCACTTTATGTTTTGCTTATAACTTTGTATTGCTTATAACTCGCAAACCAATTGGAGTTAAATGACGGCGTTAGCTGTCGTGAATTCGTAATCACATCCGAAGAAAATGCAACCGGAATCGCAACAACCACAACTGTGACATGTTATCGTGGTCCGCAACTAGCAGAGAGTCATTTCCAATCACAGTTTTTATCAACAACTATCTAGTTTTAATGTTCGAATTTGATAACTAGAGTGTTTGGTAAAAGTGGAGTTAGAAAATTTTTATGTAGAGATAAAATATATGATATTTATTTAGTGGAAAATTTTCATTATCCATTTTTCTTTTCAAAAGGGACAAATTTTTTACTAACAATATAAATATAATTATTGTAAATTTATGACAAAATTTTGAAAGTAACATCCGCCTACTATGTATCAAGTTGTAAGTTGTCTCCGCATCTGGCGTAAACTCAAGTTTAATATTGTAAAACATATATCTCATAACTATAAGTGGGTGTTTGTTTCAGCTTATTAAACAGGCTTATGAGTTTATGTAATTTTTCATAAGCTCGTAAGCCTATTTTTTCCGGCTTATGAGCTTATAAAGTTGAGCTTATGGCTTATTTAAAGTCATAAACTCAACTTGATAAGCTCATAAACGTGTGGTTACACACTCTAGGCAAAAAAAAAATTTTGACAAATAATTTATACGCTTATGTGTTGGATTTTCTAAGTTTTGAACTAAACCAAATCCTAACAATTGATATCATAGCTATGTGTAGCTTAATTCTAACATGGAAATAAAACCCTCGGTCAAAAAAGCCGGTGGGAAGGGTTGGATACATTCATTGTACTATCGTTGAAGGAAATCCCATGTGATTAACGTTTTAAGTGAAAGATTGTTTGGTGCAAAACAAAGTTTCACAATGGAACACGATAGATTTTAATACATACATATCAACATGTGATTAAGACCCTTGGCATTGCTGTGGATTCAAGTCTTGTTAAGAGAAAATGTATATCGTATGTTATAATGAGTGTGTGAGTCTTTGTATATCAAAAAAAAATTACATAAAACATGTAGGTTAATGCCTCGATCAAGGAAGGCGATAGAAAAGGATTGATACACTCATGATTCATGGTACTAGTGATCAAGAAAGCCTCATGTGATTAATGTATGAGGGAAAGATGAGCAAAACAAAGATACACATTGGAACAAGAAGATACATATGAATATGTGACCAAGACCTTTAACATTGTGGTATCATATATAAAATTTGTAGGTTCATATCTTTTAAGGAAGAAATATATATATTATGTTTTGTAATGAGTGTGTGTTTCTTTGTCTACTACAAAGAGAAATATATAAAAGCTTGTGGGTTAATGCCTCTATTTCCATTTGGTTTTTCGTTGGGATTACATGTTGAGTCGTGAGATTTTTACCTAAAAAAGTTGGCGTTTCAAGGCATATGATTAGAAAATGTGCGAAGTTTATTTTTTTTATTGAACAAAGAAGGAAATTAATTCAAATAAAGAGTTACAATATATATATATAATATATACTAAAAGATATGTATTAAAAGTCAAATGACAAAGTGTGAACCATTAGATGAATTTCAAAATTAACTATAAACCCTTAGATCAAATTGATGATCTCATATGACATCACTAATGAATATTTTTTTTTTTAGCTATTTCATTTTAAATATAAGTTTAACCTTTTAACTTCTAACCATATTTAAATAAAAATAGTTTTGACACTATATTTTAAATCCTAAATATTTTTTATATAGTAAACATTTTTCATAAAGTTAGTTATTCAACTCAAATTCTTTAGAGTAGATTTGTAAAACACCTAATAAAAAAAATGATATTTTCTTTCTAATAAAACACATATATCCGTAAAAATAACAAAATATATTTAAAATTAAAAATGTATTACAAAAACCGTTATTTAATATAATTATATTCTATTTAATAATCATTTCTTAACCCACACACACACACACACACACACATATATATATATATATATATATATATATATATATATATATATATATATTCATTAGGTGTTAAAAATATGAAATTTAAAGTTAAAGTTAAAGTCACCCATATAAGTAGAAAAAAAATTATATACGGAGTAATGTTTACAACATGTTTTTTAGTACATATTTAAATAAAATTAGTCCACATGTGTATAAACGAAAGAAAATAATATTTGACAATACATTAGATGTTATTTTACATTGTTAGTAATTATCCGTATACAAAATTACTTTTAGTTTTCAATATTTTTGTATGTGTTTTTTTTTAATAGTATACGGAGTATGAATTATAGGTATAGAAAAATTATATCTAACTAAAACATTAAATGTTGATATATAAAAGGCAATACTTGAGGTATAGATACATACATGATACAACCATAGTACATTAAAAATAAAACTTATAACCATAGATTGGATTGGTTAATTGAAATAAAGGATTGATTAGTATAAGAAAAAGTAATTAATGGAATCCATGAATAAAAATATATACATTAGACATAAGTAAAGGCCTATAATTTAGAAATGAGTATTATTTCCCTAGAAAAAATAGTCATTTAAGAGATAATTTAGATAGATAAACAAAACACACGAGCGAGTACGTGTGAGTCAGTGAGTGATAGAATGTGTAAAAGTGTAGATATGATATTTAATTATCAAAGACATAGATACTCCACATTGGCAAGTCAATCCTACACAAATGTATTAAAAGATATTTGGTAAACTATAGATCATTAGATAATTTTAAGATTAATTTTATACTATATTAAAATAATAATAAAATATAACATTATCATTAAGTATTTTTATTTTAACCCGTCCATTATTTTAAATATAATTTTAACCCTTTATGTTTAATACTATTTTAAAAAGTATAGTTTAAGACAATTACTTTAAATCTTAAATTATTTATATATTAAACTTTTTAATAAAAAAAAATAATATATTTTTTTTAATTTCTCTTCTTATATTTTTTTTACTTTTCCTATAAAATACAAAGCACAGGAGAAATAGATTCCAAACACCACACTTAAAAAAAAGAGCACCCAAACACCCCTCTCCAATACAACACCAAAACCAATAATTCTAAAATCCCTAAAGACACCCTATCCTTGAACGACATCAAAGTAATATCACAAATCGCTAGAATATCATATTTAAAATCATTTTAATAATCTGAATAGTCCATAAACTTATATATCTTTATTAGACTATTAGTTTGTTCAAAAGATGTGAATTTGATTCCATTATGATTTATATATTTATATATATATATATATATATATATATATATATATATATATATATATATATATATATATATATATATATATATATATATATATGTGTGTTTATTAATAATAACATTAATCAAAGGGCTCATAGTATCGAGTCGCTCTGATCCTCAAACCTAACTTCTATGCCACCCGTCAAATCCTAATTGGTGTGGGGATAACCACCTAGTTTGACTAGGTTCGAAACCCTAAAAAAAGCTCTTTTTTGTTTATCTTTTTACGGCCGCCTAAAGCCGGTTAAGTTCACTTTTTCTTTTCTTTTACAGCCGCCTAAAGCTGGCTAAATTCACCAACAAATCAAAGATGAAGTTCAAAAGCAGTCAAAAATCAAGATCAAAAGAAAGCTCGGATCTCAAAGTCGAGTTTATGTTTTATGAAGATAGATATGCCAAAGTCGGATCTCAAATGTGCGATAGATCTGCCAAAGTCGGACCTTAAACTCAAATTCTATGCTTTTATTATTATGTTTATTTTTCATAATTATGTTTTTTTTTTTCAGTTCAAGATTTAGCGATTTCGCCGCTCGAAGTGTTGGTTAATATTAGACTATTAGTTTATCCAAACCCGAGATGTAGGTTTGAGTCCATTCGGGTTTATGTATTCTTATATATACATATATGTTTATCAATAATAACAATAATCAAAGGGTTTCTATTGTATTTCAATCTTAACTCGACAACATCATTTCAAATATTCTCTATATAATAGTTGTGTTCCAAAAATTCATCATGTTGCTATCCTAAGGATAAGTTCATGTCCTCTTTTTGAGAGTTTGAATCAAGAGACACCAAACTCCCCTCACCCCCATGAGAACGAGAAGGTAAAACTCTAATCCATCTCTTAAAATGGCTTCACGAGAAACTCTAGTTGGTCGCCCTAGCCACACAATTATACTTTTTTTTTTTAACATACACTAATTAGGTAATTTGGCGATAGCTCACCACGTGAAATAGGGCATATTATTAAGCATGAAACTCTAATTAAGCAATCACATGACCAGATTAACTTTTAAACCTTTTTCTTTTCAGTACATCTACCAAACGAAATATGTTATTATTATCAATGTTGATAAGATCGAGCTCTTGTTAGCTATGGATCGTTTTTGCCAAAAAAAATCGAGATTGCAATATCCTACTAACATGTTTTAATTATATTGATACTAAGTATAATATTTTTTTTGGAAACGGCAAATGTTAGTGATTCGGGGCCACATGCGACCCACGAACCATACACCAAAGTTAGTTATAAATCTCCCAATAATCACCTAAGGAGGGACCCCGGAGGCTCGAACCCAAGACCTCCCCTAGGGGGGGACAACCTCCTACCAATGGGACAAACCCCATTGGCACTAAGTATAATATTTAATTATTAAAATCAATTACCAATAGTATGACAAATAATTGTTGACATACTATTTAAACTTAATAAATGAGTGAAATAAAATTCTTAGAGATGAAAATTAATTTATCTAGTTAGTATTGATTTTGATTTTAAATAAAATGTTTTAGTTGTTTGAAGTGTATTTATTAAATACTAGCAGTGTACTCGTGTTGTACAACGGAATACTAAACAATGTATGTGACGTTACATTTTAAGTGTGTTAGTCGGCTAGACGTTTACTTTTTTAGTTTATTTTGATAAAGTTCACTAAATATTTTTCTGTTCACTAATCCAAGCAAAGAATCTGTAGATGGAAACAATTCTCTAAACTTTTGTGTTGTTGAAAATTCATTACTTTAAAAAGGAGTACTAAATAACTTTTGTCTTTTTAACCTAAATTCAATTGTCCGGTATTAAAATGTACGTGGAGTTTAAACCTATAAAATTTTCTAATTGCGAAAACCATTAATCTAGCAAATCTAAAAAGTTTGACCTCGTATCCTCTAAAACAAGTAACAAATCTGTTTACATGTCACACTCCTATGTCTAATAATATGTCGATCTATAAGAATACAACACATGCCAAAATGATTGATATTTGTTTTCAGTTTAATAATTTACATAAAACTATTTGCTAAACTATTGTAAAACTTTTGGTTTATCTATATTGAAAGGTTTGAAAATATTAACTTTTTTTTTTGTTTTTAGAAATAATAATTCTTTAAAAGGTAGAAATGATAGTAGGGCAAGATTCAAAAAATCATTGGTATAAGCTAAAAACATTAAGTTTATAAGTAGGTGTGAGAAAACCTCCAAAATCCAGCTTTTTACCATATTTGTGAAATAAAAATTTATATCATTGGATATTGCTTTTAATTATTTGCCAATTTTTCATGTAACATTAGCTAGCTTTTGGATTGCATAAAAGCCAAACACAATAGACAAAATCACAAAATGGCTACTTTTAACCTACCTTATTTCATTATTCATTATGACATGATCTTGTGATTGCATAAAGTCTTTTAGTGTCCATTTCTTCTTGGCATTTATATCTTTTGCTAGGTAATGAAGGTTACATGAGTGCTCTAAAAAGTTTCCATCACTTTATTCTTCTACCTGTGTAAGTACAATGACGACCGTCTTTTAATCAATGGTCTCTAAATATTTAGGGCCTCAACCTTTTTATGCATATGATTTGTTTATGGATTCATAATGAATTCAATTAGAAAGTTACATTTTAAACAACGTTCGAATACAAAAGCTTAATCGCCCAATTTGCACACAGAAAAAGTACTAAAGTGATAGTCGTCGTTATATTCTTTAGACGATCTTTTTTTTTTTTTTTTTTTTTTTTTTTTTTTTTTTTTTTTTTGGAACAGCAACTCCTGCGGGCCAGTAATGGAGTATCTTTGTGCCACCATTACCAGCCACCCCCTCAATGCTTCGCCCAAGAGGAAACCCTCTGGAGAGGCTCGAACTCGAGACCTCTCCTTCATCAGGAAAACCCCTTACCAACCAGGCAGAACCTGATTGGCGGAAATTTTTGTGTGTTTGATATGTTTTGTGGGCCTCCAAAAACTTAAAGACTTTGAGTATATTTATGGTTAACTAGGAGTGTACCCGCGTTACGCGGCGGGTAACTTTTATCCACTTTAAATCATATACAAACTATTTTTGAAGTTTAACTTATATGAAGTAGTGTCGATTTTATGGTAGTTATAAGTATACTTATTTTTGTGCAATGTCACGATATAAAAAGGAGTATAAGTAGAAAACATTTGTTTTGAAAATGAAAAATAAATTAAGAAAACTTAGTATTCGCGCAATGCGTGTGACATATTTTTTCCTTAAAAATCGTACGTAAATGATTTAATTTCATTCTGTTTAAATATTGTTGTTTGCATCGAGTTTTTTTTATTTGATTGTGTTATAGATACTTTATATTATTATATGTTTTTTATTCAATAAATTTCTCGTTGTAATATTAATTCAAAAGTTAGATTTACATATATTTTATATCATATTTATCGATAAAGTTATATACTATTTATATATATTAGTTAGGTGCGTAAAAGTTATTAAATATATGTTTAGTATTAAATATAGATATAAATACCTAAATATTTTTCTTACTTAAAATGATTAGTGGTTAATTATACTTTATATAAAACAGGTTATATACTATTAATGAAAAACATATTTGTAATTTATCTAAAAATATATTATATTATGTGTTATACTTTTATCCCACATTGGGGAGTGATTAAAACGAAAAAATTTTTATAATACAAAGCTTACAACAAATGTTTGAAATTTTTTGTAGGATAACTGTGCATAAGTAATAATTATATAAAAAATATATCACTTCGCACATTTGCATCATTTCTTTTAAAAAGTTAATTATTTCTATTATTTTTATTAATATAAAAACTAATCATTATAATTTATTGAACAGTTATAAGTTTAATAATCATTAATATGAATTAAACCATTTATTTGAGAGTTACAAACTATCACTAATGATAACTATTAAAAACTTAATTTTAAGAGTATTCTAAAATTAGAATAAATCAAATTTGATTTATAGAGTAGTATAGATGTAGGAATAAATTAGAAACATATAATTACATATTAACATAATTATTTAGTACATTTGCATCATTTCTTTTAAAAAGTTATTTATTTCTATTATTTTTTTTAATATGAAAACTAATCATTATAATTTATTGAACAATTATGAGAATTAATAATCATTAATATGAATTAAATAATTTTTTTAAGAGTTATAAATTACCTCTAATGTTAACTTTTAAAAAGTTAATTTTAAGAGTATTCTAAATTAAAATATATCAAATTTGCTTTATAGAGTAGTATAGATGTAGGAATAAATTAGAAACATATAATTACATATTAACATATTATTTAATACATTTGCATCATTTCTTTTAAAAAGTTAATTATTTCTATTATTTTTATTAATATGAAAACTAATCATTATAATTTATTGAACCACTGTGAGATTTAATAATAATTATTATGAATTAAACTATTTATTTGAGAGTTATAAATTACCACTAATAGTAAATTTTAAAAACTTAGTTTTAAATATATTTTAAAATTAGAATAAATCAAATTTGTTTTATAGAATAGTATAGATAATGTTACTTAAAGGTAACTTAAAGTTATTTAGCTAAAACATTAGACAAATTAAAATGATTGTTTACATACATTAAAGTTGGAAATCATGTAGAATGTGTTTTTGCTGTTAAAAAAATCTTGTTTTCGACATACAAATGTTGCATTTGAATTGACTCTGCATGACTCATTTAAGTTCATTTTCGTTGGTCTTTCGGAAGGTTAATTTTTTATTTTAGAAAAAACATGTAAAATAAAATAGCTATTATTTTCAAAAAGAATCTTGGGAAAATTATTTTTCAAGCATGTGACTTTTGATTAAAAAATCTAGCATTCTAGCTGCTAGATATGTACTTTTATAAATAATTCAAAATGTGTTGCTAATAATTTAAAAAATATTTGAAGTGAAGGATTGGACAAGGTCTATTATAAACCATAGCTAGATGTTAAACAATAAATTAATTACATTATTTACAATTTAAAATGTAGTTAATCTGAGGTACATTATAATAATTTTTTTGATTTGTTGATTATAAATTTATAACCATCAAAAGGATATTAAATTGAACATTCAAATATAATTTTAAATTTTTTAAATGTAACTTTAAGATATTTATTAGGATGTCCATGTTAAAGTTGTACGTGTATGAAGTAGGTATAAGTAAGGGGTAGTTTGATAACAAATAATATTTTAGCGTAAAAATAATTCAAAACTAGTAGTAGTTCAAAATCCCTAAAAAGAAAAACATAGATTTGAATAATCATTTCATGTTTAGATATATGTTCTAAATGAATAATCTGAATGGTGAAATATTATTATTTTACTCTTTTGTATAAAATAATGATTTTTGAAATTGTGTGCTACCATGGTTTGTCTAATGTGTTACGATTCCACTGAAACTATTATATCATATTAGTATCAACATATTAATTCAATGTAAATTACACAAATAGTTTCTTAGTTTAAAAAATTACATTAATCGTAACAATAAAAACTAATTTCATATTTCGTCCATTATCTAACGACCGTTTATTTTTCAAATCAGAAGGAGAATGTGGCAGACACGTTAACTAGATGACTGATGTGTTTTCTTACACACTAACCAAAACCGTACTTCCAAATTAGATGTCACTATGATTCCAAACCGCGTTCCTTAATTCAGAAAAAAAAAAAAAAAAAAACTTCAGATATGCTTTATATAATGTTTTCTAACATTAATTAAACCAAAAATTAAAGCGGCTATAAGTCCATAACATGGATCTTCACTAAGAATATTTAGAACAGAAAACAAAACGTAGGCATCACATCAAATAACATAAAAAAGTAAAAAAAAAAAGTTTTACCTTTAACCACAACTAGATTTAGATCCGTGTGTATATATGGTCAGTTTAAGATCCTTCATTTATAAACAATATAATAAAGTTACGTAAATAGTCATGTGTTAAAATCATTGTTAACTAAATTCCTAATTTTCTCCCAAATTTAGAAAAGCATAAAATTGGTTTGTAAATGTAGACGATTTATACAACTTTTTAAACTTAGTTACGAAATTCATTATTTAGGTAAACTATATGGACAATTTACATGAGTAACCCTTAATACTAATCAAGTAATATATAACACAAAAATTATTTAATTTATTTGTATAAGGGCTAAACTGAATATTCCATAATAAAAGGATTAAATTTATTTAATAAACGGGTTAAAGTTATTAGAATATAACAAAAAAATTTCATATGTGTATTTTATGCAATGTATTTTTTTTTGTTCATTTGGGTACCTAAAAATTCAAAATCGGGTTATCTGGTGAATGCGTAGCACAAAAGTTCAACAATAATTCAAAAGTACAAGTACCTTAAAAACATAAAGTCTTAAAAATGGTGGCTCGAAAAGATAGTTTTAATAAGTTCTGTGATGTAAATAATCTTTTTTTTATAAGTACAAATACCCAAACGAACCAATAAAAAGTATATTATATAAAATAAATATATTAGGAAAGTACGTTTTATTCTAATAACTTTAACCTTGTAATAAACGATTTGATATGAAAGCTTTCTATGAGTTGTTTATTTTTGTTTTAAAATAGGTTAAATTGATATATTTTTTTAAATAAGAGGTTAATATTAGTTTTGAAAGATTATTGTGTTAGAAGAGAGATATTATTTTATGAAACTGGTTAAAAAAAATAAGGATTGGTTGATTAAATTGATTGGAAATAAGAGATTAAATTGAGTTTATAATAAAGTTTCATGTTGGCCAATAAATTTTGCAATACATATATGTAAATTTTGTATAAAGAAAATAATTAAATTGATTTAATAAAATATTTGATATAAAGGATTTCTTATTTATTTTTGTTTAGTAATTAAGAGTTAAATTGATATTTTAAAAAAATAAGTGGTTAATATTACTTTTTGAAAATTATTGTATTAGGAAAAGGGTTATTTTAGTTGATCGTGTGTGTGTGTGTGTGTGTGTGTGTGTGTGTGTGTGTGTGTGTGTGTGTGTGTGTGTGTGTGTGTGTGTGTGAGAGAGAGAGAGAGAGAGAGAGAGAGAGAGAGAGAGAGAGATTTAATTATGGAATTAGGGAAGTCTCATCATGTCGATACATTTGTAAGTATAGAATAGAATATTAATCTGGATGAAGTAATTGGTAGCACACAATTTCAAAAATCCAAAAGTCCATGGCCCATGTTATGTCTACTAATCATGAAGGACGTGGCATAGGGACCACTAAGAAGCTATGGACATATTATTACTTGGCACCTGTCCTAGAATAAGAGCTTGATGCTCGGGCCAAGTGAAATATGATTTTGTATGCAATGCAATTATTACCCTTATACACTTCTAACTTATGCCATAACCTTTTTATAAAGAATTTCCAAACTATTTATCTAACTTACAAGAATACACGGTTTAAAGGAACATGATAATTATAACTATTTTTTTAATGACGGTTTTAACCGTGATCTATTAGTTGCTGTTTTGTGTGAGTTTTGTAAATTAGTGGCATTTTGATAAACTTAACTTATTTTGACCAATGTTTTAAAACTTGGGTCGACGTGGCCGGTTGAACCGCGATCCAGTTATGCGTCCGGGCTAACCACAGGCGATTAAAAGCCTATTTTTGGCCCGTCACGAACCGGACGGTTTTCCGATTAAACCGACGACCTGGTTCACTACTTCTAAACTTTACAAGAATCACTCAAACAACGGGGTCTCAACGAACTTAAGTCGTGTTGGTTATGTTTTTTTTTTCTAAACTTATTAAATATACCAACATATACATGTTAAAATTAAATAGGCCTGACAAATCTGACCCGAAGCATCAAATTCGGGTTGATTTGGGTGAGTTTTCCTTACCTTTCGTGTTGAATTGGCCGCCCTCTAAATTAGAGTACGGGGCGAATGGGACATATTATATTTTTTGCAATTTTCTAAGCGGGTCAGAATGTGTCACAGAAGGTTGAAAAAGCAACCCTTTCAATATTAAAGATTGGAAGTATGAAGGGGATGATTAAACTGTTGATGAATCGAACTACCGACTGCCGGTTACAACATTCCACCATCTTCGACCAACAGTGTAAATTTCAATCGTCACTTTTGGACGGTTCCCCCCACCATTTCCGATCGTTAGCGATCACCGTTTTATGACGTTGCCAATTGTTTTATTGACAGGTTGTTATAGTTTCGGATTTATTATGCTTATTTTATTGACAGGTTTATGACGTTGCCAATTGTTTCATTGACAGGTTTATGAAGTTGCGGTTATAAACAAAAATCATTTTCATTCCATTATTTTATTTAGATATTTAAAATTTTATTTATATATTGCTATAATAATATAATCATAATTATAATTAGTTGTTTAAAACTAAATTAGTTTTGTTTTATCTTTTTTTGTTAACATGATCCGTTTTGACCCGAACCAATTTGACCATTTCTTAAGATGACTCGTTTTGATCCGCATTTGAACCGTACCCGTGCTGACTTGTGACCCAATCCAACCCAACCCGTCCATTTTGCCAGGTCTAAAATTAAATTGCCAAAATATCACATTTAGATGGTTTTGAACTGACGACCTACCACCATAACAAGACTTTGAGATGTGAATGCTTTTTTACTTTAATTCATACATATATATGAAAATGTTAATATTTTTTGCCTTTTACCATAAACCGGTTTGACCGGTCCAACAGGTGAACCGATGACACGGTGATAATTTCAGTTTGATGAAAAAACCGGGTTTTAAAACATTGATTTTGACATGTGTTTAGATTTACTCGTTTCCTTTTTCTTTTTATCCGTTTATCCCATGGTTCAACCTCATCTAACTAATCCATGTTACCCATAATATAAATATACTTGAAAATTTCACTTTACATATTAAAATATCGGATTATTAACCCGCATTATTCGGGAATTATATCAATAAAAATTGAAGCAAAAAAGAAATTATTAAAGTAATTATTTTTTTTAAGAACTTAAAATATAAAAATATTGTTTAATTCCCGACTTTACCAATTCTCCTTTTTAATCGTTTATATTATACGTAAAAAATAATTTAGATGAAGAAGATTAGAATGAATTAAAATTAAAATTAAGTAAATAGTTTAAATTAACTAATATGACAAGATAGTGGAGGGGGGTTAATAAAATTTAACTAATCAATTTAAATGGAAAATTAGAATATATTGCTTTAATTAAATAGCAAATGGCAATCTAAAGATTTATTATTAGAAGTATAGATTTTGTTTAACAACTATAGCTGAGTATCAAATTCGAATAAATACTATAACTCCTATCAAAGTTGGCTTTTAATCAAGAAACTAAAATTCCAATAAATACTATAACTCCTATCAAATTCGATAAATTGGTAGGACATTTAGAAAAAAAAAAACTTATAAATCGATGTCTCTCACGTTCGGGATAACATTTTTATTTTTTGATTCTTTATGTATATATAATATTATGTTTTTGTGTGTTATATTATAAACATTGGCTTATTTGGCATAAATTATTAATTTGAAATGATTTGCTTCAATTATGGTATAGTCAAAATCACAAAATCTATTATTGCACGAAAATGTTAGCAAAGGAATAAGAACGAGGGAAATGTATATTGTCATTTAATAGCAATGATTAAAAACATGCAACATATAGATTATGACATGAATAAGGGGGGCCTTCGCAGTACTTAGCACACAACTATAGAAATGGTTGAAACTTTAACCTCAACAGTCTTGGTGTCAATAGAAGAATCGGAACATCTTCATGCACTTGTAGTTTGTAAACCTAAAACTAATCAACTATCGTCCTTCGTGATAGTAACCCTATAAGAAAATAAACCAAACTATTGAATCGTAAAGCCAAATTTGTATTAACTTGGAACAATAAGTTTAGTTCGGTAGGTGATGTGATTTTTTTGGTTAAATTTGTACTCAAACATTGGACTTCACCCAAACACAATCAAAGTTAATCAGTTTCATTTCGTTGGTTTAATGGATTTTCGATCTTGTTCAGTAAGCAAGGTTTGAGAAGATTAAAACTTGGTAAAGATGATTCGATAGGGGTTCTAGCTAGTAAAACTAAATCAAACCAAATCATCATACATATATATGGAGCAATTATAAAAGTAACATTACAGTATTTGACTAGCTGTTAGCTAATAAAATTATTTTTGTAACATCATCAAACTATATTACTAAATTAATTAAATCAGTAATAAGATAAGCAAGCTTGTGACAACACACAATTGATTAAACCAATGATCAAAATCTTGGGATTGCACAATCTTTCATACACCTCATGAAGTTAAGATGATTAGGTACCGAAAAACACATGAAATTGTATCAATTAGTAAAGTGAAGCATGTTCTTGAACAAAATCCACACACACACACACACATACACACACACACATATATATATATCTATCTATCTATCTATATATATATATATATATATATATATATATATATATATATATATATATATATATATATATATATATATATATATATATATATATATATATTGTTACTATCCAATGTTTAAACATGCTTTCAAGCCATCCTTTTTCATATTAATTAAATCCAAAATCAATCTTATATGACTGTTATAATTGAGGATATATTATAGTAAAGGCCCCCTCTCCCTCTTCCAATAAGGATGTATGACAATATTTGTGATGTGATATGGCATAGAATGACATCATGGCGAGGTGACATGTCGATATTTCGCTGGTTGAATGTATATGATCAATCATTTTCCTCTATCTCTCTTTTCCTATACCAAGGAAGAAGTCACAATGATTGATTGTTAGAAACTGGGGTGCAAGAGATGATTATGTGATGGTATGGTTTTAGGGTTTGTAATTATCCTTAAAAAAAACTATATTTAAATGCTTACATATATTATTATGAAATAATATAAGAAAACAAAATACGTGGTGTGGTGTGAGAAGTTGGAGAAAGAGTAACGTTTTGATATTCCTAACCAATAATTTGTAGTATATTACATAGGCTCTTCTATTTAACCTTGAATCACTCCCATAAGTTATGGGCAATCTTAGATCTCTATAGGGGGCATTGAGCGCCCACAACTTTATCAATCACATTACACTATCTTCAAATAGTAACTAATCCTCCTTTCGTCCCATAATACTATAATAAGTGTTCACTTTTAATTTTTAAAGTTTTTTCTAAATTTTATCTTAAATATTTTGGTTTATGTATAATTGATGATGAAAATTATACCGATTAAATAAACATTTAAAATTCAGTTAATTTATATATTTACCATTAAATATTATATAGCACAAAAAAATACATTTAAAGTTAAAATTGTTAAAATAGACTTCAAATTCTGATTATAAATGGGACGGTGGGAGTAATATATATGCTACTATTATCATAATCATAAAATGAGTATAGAGTAAATTACAAACTCTTAATATTAGTTCTTTTTTCTTTTTTTAATAATGGCAAAGAAAAAACTAATAAGAAAATAGAAGTTAGAATAACTTAAAAGAACCTAAAATGGTAACCTCAAACCTAAAACTCAAGCTCATTAATCTAGAGAAAGCAAAACTCTTGAAACAAAGGTGTTATTTGTTAAGATTGAGATTTTGCACTATATTTTTTTTATGTCAAAATAGATTAACATTAGATATTATCTATATATTCAATTTACAAAGTAAAGTCCTACCGAACAATATTATCTTAATTATATTATAAAAAATCTTCCATATTTTTAATCCCTTAAATTTTAATTAATTGAAATTATTTATTTGTCCTTACTCAATTTAAACACATATAAATTTTAGATAAAGTTGAATTACTTATTTACTCATTTGCTAATTAAATTCGATATCTTTATGATTTATTACATAATAATGCATTTAAGGTTTTTTGAATTCTATGTTTTAAGTAAGTTAACTTTTAGAGAAATATATTTGAAATATTCATTTAAAAAAAAAATTTAATATTTGAATCAAGAATTAATTTTTGGTATTTGATTTTTTTTTTCCAATATATGAACAAGTTAGATTTGACTGGGTTAACACTAAGAAGTAAGAAGAGATATTTTTTTAACATTTTAACTTTTCAGATAATTACATAAAAATTCGAACAACTACTAATAATATATTTGCCACATTATTTCAAAGATAAATTGTATGTAATTTGTAGTATTAGCAATATGAGTTATATTTATTTTGCTAGAAATTGTTTTGATGGTTGTTTATGTTGCTTTTGTAGATAGATTATGTTTAAATGTTTGTTAAGAGATATTAAATAAGTTTTCGGGTCTTTTTAAGTTTTAATTCTTTAATAAATATCAGTGTTGATTATACAGTTTAGTTGATAATCATCTCTGATCATTATATATATAGTTTTTTGAGAAAAATTTAAAAGCTGGATATACAATACAAATAACATACAATACAAATACAAATACATAATAAAATGATAACAATATGTTTATTTTATTTTATGGTGTATAATAAAGTATTTATAAATATTTAACATTTATGTCTCAAACTACCAAGAAACTTATATTATAAAACAAATTTTGTATTTTGTTTGATATGTATTAAAAAAAATGCAGAGATAAACAGACAACTCTATAATCTTTAAAAAACATTCATTATAACAATTGAAAATGGTAAAATGGTCATTTGATATAACTAACTGAAATAAGTTAATCCTAATGGACTAAAAGATTGAGAGTGTATAATGTTTACAAATAAAGAGTGTGGTGTACTTTCAAAATCAAGAGGATTAAACATCTCATATTTGTCAAATCGTAAGAAACATATTTGTAATTATCTCCACTTCATATTTTGTTATACATATATGATTTTACCAAGTGGGCTAATAGCGTAAGATAAGTCGAATTACCCAAATAGGTTGAATGACTAAAGATAAAATTTTCCTATCTGTCTTGAATGGCCGAAGGATAAGCTAATAGATGATGTAATTTTGTTAATGGTCAGAATATATAATGTTACCCCATAATTCTACTTTATTTTAAGACGAACGAGAAAATATTGGAATTCGTTAAGACAATGTAAATTTTCGAATACAACTTTTTCACCGCCGCAACATCACAGGAACCAAAAACTATTACACTCGATTTATTTATCACGAAACTACAAGAACTGGTTAGTGCATATAGATAATTCTTTTTTTGGCATGAAGGGGTACACCGAAAACCATTAGTCCATAACTTTTTTGTGGCTCAAAGGGCTGAAATAAAAAAAGTATTACCCCTTAATTCTTTTAATAACACGAATTATTGAACAAGAAATTATTAGATGATAAAACTAAATAAATATTAGTGGCTTTAAAGGGTTGGACTTGAAATTATTAGATATCACCGCTTTGTATTGTTACTTATACCATATTATAGTCAAAGAGCTATCGTATCAAATAAACATAAATATTTTACCACTAGAATACACTTAGTGGAGGAAATGGTTGAACGAGAAACAATTATAGCAACTCTTTTTATGCCTGAAATTGCCAAACTTGAAATTGTTACCGTAAAATTCATATTATAGCACGAACGACCAAATAAGAAAGTGTTATACTTAATATATAGTTGGAAGTAACGAATAAGAAACTATCGAAACTCATTTTCATATCAATAATTTTTTTCCATCCCGAAAGGTTGAGCCGAAAACGTTACCGCATAATTTGTTTTTGCCCCAAAGACCGACCCATAAACCATTACTCTCACGACATAAATCACGAGACGGATTGAAAACTAAAATAAATCATTATCGCACTATAACTTCTATACTAGTTTTTAATTAATATATAAACAATTTGTACAACATAGAATTTGAAAATATTAAATTATCAAGATAGTTAACACTCTTGCCTCTTTTTTGAGAGATTAAGGATTCAAACCCCCTTAACATTCCTTTAAGGGTTTTTGTTTTAATTCTTATCCTTTATGTACATTTTCCATTTTATTTTATTTTTATATTTATTTTTCCAATAAAATAATTATTTTTATCCATAACTATTATTATTTATATATCTAATATCTATTTTTTGTTAAAAATTCTTTTTTTTACTTTAACCTTAAACTTTGTAGTTATTATGTTTTATGTGTTTTTATGAGATTTTCAAGGTTAGCAAAATTAAATATTGTCTTTTTATTTTATTAAGATGAAATTTTTAAAAGTAGTTAACTAATTTTACCAATTAAATTCGAAAAATTTAGATTTTCATAATAAATTCTGAACTATTTTTGTCTTTCAAAAAGTGTAGATGTTGCTTTCGGTTTTTTAAACACACATTAATATTTTTTAATTCATTAACCAAAACAAATTATATATACAATGTAATTTTTATTGTATACTTAAAATAAAATATATTATTTTAATTTAAATTTTCTATTTATAATAAACTTGAGATAAAAAAGTTGTTTTAACTCGAAACATAGCCCGAAAATATAAAACCTTCTTGCTATTCAAATGTCATAATATATGTTATGTATGTGGTAATTCATATTCATATTAATATCAAAAACAAAATACATAGCAAATTAATGAAAGGTTATAGTGTTGAGATAATAATAATAACAATAATATGATACAAATTTCAAGGATTTAGATAGTAAAACTTTTTATTAACTAATTAATTCTTATGGTGTGTTAAATTATTCAAGTTAAATAATGGAAAACATGCACTACATAGTCGATTAAAATATTAACTTTTTTAAACAAAGTTGATATATTCCTAGGTATTTAATACATTAAATAAAGTCAAGTTAAAAGGAATTGCCGATAAATTCTAAGATTTTATAGTTAAGATCGAAATCATAATGATGCTATGTAGAATTAACAAGTTTTTATTGATCAACATTACAAAATGGAACGTAATACCTTAAAATCAAGCCTTTAATTCTTAAGATCTTTAAGAAATATTAAATCGGGTCCCCATCACTCAAAAAACATAAATATATCTTTTATTAATCGTTTAATAAAATCTTGAACTTGATGTTGACATTTTGAAATTACACATTGATTAATAATTCTCATCATACATACCATAACGTAAAAGGTTACAATAATATGAAATGGCCATATACATGGGGTTATAACTTGCCACACGTACACTTATTCCATCATTAGGTTTATGAAAGTTGAGATATGTCCCTACTTTTTATCATCTATCATAATTTCTTTATCTATAACTAATATATGTTAGTATATATCATGTATTTGGTTATTAGCCTATTGTATATATCTAGTTTCGTTATATTTTTGTCCTGAAGGTCCACTCTTGTATTTATATATTTGTATTACGTTAATGAAAGTACTCATTTTGTTCAATAACATTCTACATGGTATCAGAGGATTTCCTTGGACCATTCAAACCTGTTTACTTATCCCTTCAATCGACATATCAGTCGATCTCCTTTCCTTTATTTTTTCTTTATCGATTCTCATTCTCTCTCCTATCAAATCTCCTACAAACCCTAGCAAATCTCTGGTTTTCTTTCTCAAACCATCGAACCTCTTTTCTACACCCTTTCACAGCCGGCACTCATCATCATCTTCCTCATTGCTGACGGAAACAACCCACCACGCCCAAACCCTCTACATAAAGCTTATAGCGTATCTAACATCAAAGCGCATGTTCTGATCACCCTCAACCTTGATCATATGAATCATTACTTATGGTCCGAAATATTTTCTACTCATTGTAATGCATATGATGTTGTTGATCATATTGATACTACTCACGTTCCAACGGACGCACATCCTAATCGTGCACCTCCTACGGATCTGGATTGGCAAAATCTTGATTCGATTGTCAAATCTTGGATTTATAGTACGATTACTCCCTCTCTTCTTGAAAAAATCTTTGAAAAGAACCTTACGGCTCGTAAAGCATGGGTTAATCTCCATAACCTCTTCCATGTTAACAAGGAGGTAAAATTCATTCAACTCGATAATCAACTTTGCACCATCTCACTTGGTAATTTGTCCATCAACGACTATTGTACAAAAATCAAAACAATAGCGGATCTTCTCTCTAACATGGACAAAGCCGTTCCGGATGAAAATCTCGTTGCTTACACCGTCAATGGTCTTCCACGTCGTTGGGAGGGTGTTGCCATGCACATTCGGCTCCGACAACCGCCCCCTACATGGTTACAAACTCGATCAATTCTCTATGGAGAGGAGACTCGCATTAATGCACCTCGACAAACCGAACCTCATCAAGATCACTCTTCGTCTTCTACTACTTTGTACACGGAACAACCATCAGAAATCGACGAAATAATCGTCGTAATAATAGGCGAAAATCTACACTGGATAACTCTCTAATCCGTTACGGTTGGGTATACATTCCACCACCCATAACCGTTGATCAGTTTACCAGTCGGCCTTCTGCCCTTGGGGATTATTCCTTCAGGCCCAATTCCACTGCTGCAAATCGTGGGCTTATGGGCCCATATCCTGGACAGGCCAGGCCCAACCGTCCCCATCATCCATCAGCCTACTGCCTGACTGATCCAGATACCGAGCAGCCACCTGACTCGGTGCAGGTTTAATTCCAAGTTGATCCAGTCGTGATTCTCCCTCCAACCGTGCACAACCAGCAGCCAACACCACCCTGGGGGTGGTTCGAGACGAGTCAACCTACCTTACTTCCCGAGTTGTTTAGTACCATGTCATTCAATGACACAAATAATGGAAGTTGGGTTATGGACACCAGAGCTACTGATCACGTTTATAATGATTCAGGTATATTGCAAACTATTATCAGTAATCACGATAAGCGTTCTATTATATTAGGCAATGGTTCTTTAATAATTGTAACGACCACCAGACACACACAACTTTATACACCATTTAAACCGCTCCATTTAAATCATGTCCTTATTACACTCACCATCATTAAAAACCGTATCTATGTTTGTAATTTTTTCTCGTAATAATAAATGTGCCATTGAATTTGACGAGTTTGGTTTTTTAGTGAAGGATTACCGAACACGCAGACCTCTAATCCGATGTGATAGCAATGGTACTCTTTATCCGGTCACCAATTCCCAATCTGAAGTTCTTGTTGTGTCCAACCTCTCTCTCTAGCATCAACGTCTTGGTCATCCCGGTGATCAAGTTCTGAAGATGTTAATTTCTAATACTTTTATTTCATGTAATAAGGATAAGTCAAATAAGCTTTGTTAGTCATGTCAGCTTGGAAAACATGTGCGACTTTTCATTTGTCAAACTCTTTTGTTTATGCACCTTTTGAGATAATTCATTCGGATTTATGGACTTCTTCAATTGCTAGTTTAAGTGGTATTAAGTATTATGTTATCTTTCTTGATCATTTTACACACTGTTTATGAGTTCATCCACTCCGTCACAAATATGATGTTTTTGATAAATTTAAAACGTTCTTTGCTTATGTCAAGAATCAATTTAAAACCACTATTAAAACTTTTCAATGTGGCAACGGAGAAGAATACAATAATCAGTTATTTCACCATTTCTTTTCTCAAAATGGTATTCAATTCCGTTTTTCGTGCCCTCGTACATCTAAAAAAAACCGTAAATCTAAACGCATGCTTCGTACCATTAATAATGTCGTCTACACTCTTCTTTTCAATACCTTCATCCTACCCCACCCCCTCCCTTTGGGTAGAGGCACTCCATATGGCTACACACTTTCTTAATTTGTTGCTTTCTTCTTCGATTGATTTCGACACCCCTTACTTTCGACTTTTTCAAAAACACCCCTCCTACTCTCATCTTTCTATCTTTGGGTGTTTATGCTTTCTGTAACACCCCGCCATTTCATGCCAACGATATTGTCCGCTCTGCCAGCAAGGCTCAGGGATTTGTTTTTGGTCGAGCTTCCCAGGGGGTCACCCATCCTGGAATTGCTCTGGCCCAAGCATGCTTAACTACAGAGTTTCTAAGCTCTACAGTGCTTGTAGCCACCAAAACGCGCCGTGTCATGAAAGGCTAAAGGTTTACTCATATACCCAACATCACTCTTGTGTACGGGGGATGTGGTATTTTCCTAAGGTGTCACACTTTTCTCATCTTCAAACCCCTCATAAACCTGCTCCCCGCTCTACCCCTTCTATTTTTCTCGGTTATCCTACTCATTATCGGGGCTATCGCTTCTTTGATCTTTCCTCTCGAAAGATTATTCTCTCTCGACACGTTGTCTTTGATGAAACCGTGTTTACTTTTGGTTCTGTCACACCTACACAGTCTTCGTCTTATGACTTTCTTGATGACATCCCTATACCTCAACCCTTCCGCCCACCCTTTCAGCCCCCACCGACTCCACCCATTCCGTCACCACCCCCACCCCACCTACCCACCCTCTCTGCCACCTCCCTCTCCGCACAAACCACCGATGCCCCCTACACCCTCTCTGCCACCTCCCCTAATACCTCAAAACACCCAATCCATGACCACCTGTGCCAAATATGGCATCACCAAACCCATCACCCACCTTAACCTCCACATTGAAGCCCTTTCCTTAGTACCCCGATCACATATACAGGCTTTAAAGGACCCCCGCTTGCTAAAAGCTATGAACGAGGAATATCATGCACTTATTTATAACGGTACTTGGGAGCTACTCCACGACCAGTGGTGGCCAATATAGTTCGTTCCATGTGGTTTTTTAAGATCAAATTTCACGCTAATGGAACTATTGCACGCTATAAAGCGCGACTTATTCCCAATGGCAAGAGTCAACATCCCGATATTGATTGTGATGAGACGTTCGGCCTGGTTGTTAAACCAGCGACTATTCGGATTGTTTTGAGTATTGTAGTCTCATGTCATTGGCCTATTCATCAGCTTGATATGAAGCATGCATTTTTACATAAGGAGCTACATGAGACAGTTTATATGCATCAATTTCCTGGTTATCGGGATTCTTGTTTTCCTGATTATGTTTGTAAAATGAAACGCTAGTTATATGGTCTTAAACAGGCTCCTCGCGCCTGGTATCAGCGTTTCACAGACTTCATATGTACATAGGGTTTTCAACGTAGCCGTTCAAATTCCTCTTTGTTTGTTTATCTTCGTGATCAGTCTACTACTTATCTACTTTTGTACGTCGATGATATTATTCTTACGGCTTCTTCCTCAGAGTTTCTTCCGACTGTTATTACATCTCTTGGTAATGAGTTCTCCATAACTGAATTGGGAGCACTCAATTATTTTCTGGGGATCTCTGCTCGACGTGATTCTACTGGAATGTTTTTATCTCAGCAAAAGTACGCAACAAATATTCTTGAGCGTACTCATATATTACAGAGTAATCCATGTCGTACTCCTGCTGAAACCCAGACTAAACTGGACCCCTCTGGTACTCCACTCACGGATCCTACTTTGGACCACAGTTTGGTTGGTGTAACGTCATGGTTTTTCAAAATCTAGTTTTTCTAAATCTAGTTTTTCAAAACCCTTTTTAATCATCATTGTTAAACAAAGATTTAAGTAAATACGAGATAAGCGGTTCAGAAATTCATTTACATCACACCATAATTTACGTTAGTATTAAAAAACTTATTACAAATATTATACAAAATAGTTGTTCCAAAAGCAAGAGATTATAAAGCTACCCCAAATGTACTCCCACTCGCAAGTAGCTAGGCAACCTACGAGCAAAAGACAGGTTTGGAAAAATAGTATTAGCTTTAAGCTAGTGAGACAAAAATATCAGTAAAGACTATTTAAACTATTTATAAAGAAAAGTAGTTTGTCTTTACTAACCCAATCCATACCCACAATCTCAAGAGTAGGTATATAAACAATCATCAACATTACGTATGAATAACTTCACAATTCAAATTCATGCTAATTCAGTGATCAACTATAAGTTCACTAGGGTTCATCATGTCCTAAGTGTTTACTATAATAGGGTCCCTCTTATTCCCTAGGGTTATTACCCCGTTCGCTACTCACCCATTTATGCATATTATTATAAGCATTGGGGCGCAACTCCCAATCTTTATAATAACCCGAAATATAAGCTTTTCCCACTCCGACTTTGCAAATCAATGCGTTGTCGTTAATGAGGGTTCCACGGTGTTTCATCTTATTACAACTCCCCACTCTCACGTGATGTCCCCGGTTGATACATCTTAATAGTCAGACATCACTCCAGTATGGGATCACGTCCCAGTACCTCGTGTAGCAAGGGAGGTCTAGAATTCCCCGCAACCATCTTTAATTGCTAGCATTTGGCTCCTAGTTCATGGTACTAGGTTTCGCCAACACATATGTACGAGCACTTATACTACCCGTAATCAATCAAAGGTCTCTTATGCAAAACTAAGACATACTCCTTATAATGCATAAAACAAATAACAACAATAACAATTATATAACATATATAATTTAACGAGAGTGTACTTCATTGCAATGTACACTAGATTGAACACGAGTAGTCTCAACTACTCATTTTTCATAAAACAACTTATCTTGTATTGGCTTTATCAATATTTGATCAGTAAGGTTTTGATGATCGAATATGTGGTTCGTTTGATTATTCGGTAAGGTTTTGATGATCGAATGATAAATAGTTAAACGAACTTATTTTCTTTCTTTCGATTTGTTTCTCTCTCTCGCCGAACACACACATACACACAAACACAAATGCAAAAAATGATTTTGCTTTCACCTTTCCTCAAGTTTAAGTAAGCTTTATTTACTCAATTTACAAAATAAACCCTATAGATTTCCATAACGATACTTTTAACCCAAAGTGTTTATTTCATTACAAAAATGCTCATAAACCAAAACTTATTACAATAATAGTCCTTTTAACAAAAATTGAATCGTTACAAGTACAACATATTTGTTTATTTATGCACGACCCTCGGGAACCACACATGAATGCTCTTAAATGCATTATTCGTTACATTCGTGGTACATTAGATCATGGGCTCTAGATTCATCCATCTTCTACTACTGGTCTTATTGCTTACTCCGACCCTGATTGGGGGGGGGGGGGGGGGGGGGGGGTTGTCCTTCCGCTCGTAGATCAACCTCCGGATATTGTGTTTCTCTGGGTGATAGTCTTATTTCTTGGTCGTCCAAGCGTCAGAATATGGTGTCTCGTTCTAGTGTCGAAGCAGAATATCGTGGTGTTTCAAATGTCGTTACTGAGACTTGTTGGATTCGCAACCTTCTTCTTGAGCTTCTCATTTTGCCTACCAAGGCCACCATTGTCTACTGTGACAATATTAGTTCCGTTTACGTGACAGCCAACCCAGTTCAACATCAACGCACGAAGCACATAAAGATTGATATTCATTTTGTTCGTGATCAGGTGGCCCTTGGACAGGTTCAAGTATTATATGTCCCTTCTCGGTCTCAGTATGTCGATATTTTTATGAAGGGACTTCCCTCCTCGCTATTTTCAGAGTTTCGGTTCAGTTTGAACGTTCGGGATTTTCCTGCTGCTCAAACTGCGGGGGATGTTAGTATGTATCATGTATCTAGTTATTAGCCCATTGTATGTATCTAGTTTAGTTATATCTTGGCCATAAAGTCCCACTCTTGTATTTATATATTTGCATTACGTTAATAAAAGTACTCATTGATTTCAATACCATTCTACAATATACACATAATTCTTCGATGACAATCTGACATATCATTTTGATGTTCTCACGGAGAAAAGAACAGATTTGCTTGGAGGAAAGAGCGCTTTTCGAGCATCGGCTATGTTCACTTCTAGGAATTGAGGAAATGTCTCGTTTATACATAGGGGATGTTTTACACATGGAAATTGTATTAGTCAATACTCAATAACATGGTATATTAGTAAAAAAGAAAAACACTATAGCAATAGAAATTAAATCCGTAAACTTGGTTTGAGTATATCATCGAGAAGAAGAAAGATTATTTAAGAAATTCAATTTTGGTGAGAATGATGAGAAAAGACGTTGCTTCACCAAATTTACACTTTCATTATAATTTGAATAAACTAAAGAAGAAAAAATAATCTTTTAATGTATTTATAATTCTAATATCCAGAAATATGGGAATTATAATTTCAGTTCACGTTTTTATATTAATTTTTCATTATTTATCTAATAGATCAAGGTATTTTCTCATATTTCTCTCCTAAAATTGATTTTATCAATGGGTCTCACTGAAACCTAAAACATTTGTTGCTCATATACGTTAACAAGTTTAGTTATTAGTTAACCTATACTTATTCATTTTAAATAGTTGTAATAAATATCATTAATTTCAAATTATTCACCATATCAAAAGTAGCATTTGACAATGACTTGGAATGTCGTAATCTATATCGAACCCCTCACCTTATTCTCTTATTTTAATTAAACTTTTTGTTGAAAACGATAATAATGTAAAACGGTAAAGTGTTTAACATTGAGTATACTTCAAGAAGTTGATAAAGGGTCATGGGGCCAAAAACTACTCTTTCGTTCTCGTGTAATGAAATTGTAACGCATGTATTTACATTTTTCTATGTATAATGCATATAACTTTTTAAGCAAAAGGTTATCATGTGTTGGTAAATTTTTTAAGAAATATAAAGTTATATGGTGAAGTTCATGTAAAAACAAATCTAATTATAAAAACAATAAAAATATAAAAAGAATACATTAAAATAAACAAATAAATCATCAAAATATATTTTTTTTTAGATTTTCTTTGGAAGAATCCTAATTAAATAACTTTTAGTAACTTTTCGTGATTTTTTTTTCTTTTCGAACTTAGATGTATTTTTTCAAGAAGATGCATTTTTTTATAAAAGTGATGTATTTTACCTAATTTATATATAATTTTATTATAAAATGATATATAATAATTTAAGATAATATTTTATTCAAAAAGTTAAGAAAAAATTAGATGCATTTTTTTAATATTAGATGCATTTTTTTATAATATTTCGACATTGGATGCATTTTTTTCAAAAAGATGCATTTTTCATAAAAATGATGTGTTTTACCCAAATTTAGATGTATTCTAATCATAAAAGAGATATATAATACATTTAATATAATATTTTTGTCAAAAAGTTCAAAAAACGTTTGATGTATATTTAATCTATATCAGATGCATATTTTCAAAAAAAAAAAACAAAATCGTCAAAAATATATATATAGAAAGATATGACTCTTTGGAAGAAAAGTACTATACTTAGGAGCATAAATGATTCGATGGATTTGGTTTGTTTTTAGTTATAGATGTCAAACAAATCTCGTCTTTGTTCAACTTTAATTTGTCGAAATCTAACTAAACCAAACTTTGTCAAGTGCCATTTAGTTTCATGGATTAGTTTGGAGTAGCTTATAATTTTATTTTATTTTTATGTTAAGGTTCTACCGGTAATTAATACTAATTTAAACCATATGAACTTTAAAGCATACATTCACACATTAAGGACGCCATCGGACATTATCTACACCAAATTCTATCGGAAGTATGTGGATTTCTAAAGAAAAAAGAATAAACACCGACGGAATTATGACGGATTACTGACATTTTAGCGACAATCTTTGTTGGTAAAACTCACAACAAATTACAGTTACATGCATTTTATTTCAAAAATTCTATAACGTGTAAACAAAATATTGTAAATTTGTATATAATTCATATCCGGTGGCGTAAGTCGATTTTATGATGGAATACCGATTTCTATGTTTGCCAAGTAAGTAAAAAATATATCTTTACGGCTACCCATTAGAGTAAAAGTAAATAATTGAAAGATTTGTACACATACATAATAGCTTTTTTTTTTTCATTAAGAGACAATCTCTTTACATACTTCATTTGTATATTTAATCTCTCCTTCATGAATATCTTTGTTTATTGTACATTAAGTAGATGAGTTAATTTTTGCCAAGTTTAAAATAAATATATTTTCATCTTCAAAATCATGTAAGTTATGTATAAATAAATAAATTATATATATATATATATATATATATATATATATATATATATATATATATATATATATATATATATATATATATATATATATATATATATATATATATATATAAATAAATTGCTAGTAAATATGTGTAAATGGCTTGTAGATGTGGGTGGTAGTTAGCCACAAAATGAAGCAGCTTAGATCACGCTTTGTGTTTGATGGTGATCGCCTTCAATAACCCACCATCTTTATACAGTCATGCAAGCAAAGGTATAAAGCTATTTAGCCCTAAATTATTGCAGATAAGTTAAACTACTAGTATTCAAATGGCATACTACTTTTCATGATCTCGCTATAACAAATTATAAATTATTTAATATGGATATATAATTTAAAATTTATATGTAAAATTATTTAAAATGTCATTAGTTGAAATCAAAATTCATTTATTTGTTTGGGTTCATGTAAAAAGAGTGTTTAAAGAAGCAGAAATTATATGTAAGGGAGACTCGAGGATATTCGGCTCCCTAACAATTCTAATTTATATACAAATTTTTTAATTCCAACTTAATTCTAACACAAAAATACATCTTGCATCTTATCTAGTGGATATTTATTTAGGATGGATAAAGTAAGGAATTATTTTAAACTCATTAGTGATGTATAAAATTATTTATAAAATAATCAACAATAACTAAAATTACATATCTTAAATTATCTATAAAATTATTTCAAGTTAAAATCTAAATGTTTGATGTGACCTTTAATGCACATGTCTTTATGTTTTATCTTTCTTTATTTATAATTTTTTTTTACATAAGTTAGATATGAAACTGAGGAACTAAAGACCAAAAATAAATGATTGGAATTAGGATAACATGTATTTTATAGAGAAAATAATTATAAATTTCTACTACATCTATAATATTGTTCAAAAATCATTCATATCCATTGAAAAGAAATTGCACGGGCTTCATCTTGAACAAAATTCATAAAAAGTAAAAGTTTTTTTTTTTCTCTTTGTTACCTATTTCCCTTCAAACATATTACATATCTATGGTTCTTAGCATGTGAACTTCCAAAAGTTGACTTTCATTTTACACCGTTAGATAAGTTTGGCTTTTGATCTGAACCGTTATAATTGCCTATTTTTATTATCCGTTAGATCATGTTACAACCGTCATATACCACCTATATTCAATCTGCACCGTTTAAATCAACTTAGACAGTTTACTTAAAACAAATGGTGACTGCCATTTCAATTTGATAACAGAAGTTACAAAACTGCTGATCTACATCTTTTTCGGACTATCAGTTTTATATTGATGGAGGTCTGCAAAAATCTTCACATTATTTATATAAATCGTCTCCCAATCTTCCATTTGTAAGGTTTATTACTTCATCAATTTTCAATTTTTGCAGAAACAAACAAATGGATATGATTTTGATGGTGTCTGTGTTTTTATAACACATGATTATGTGATTAACTAAACTTTTTTTTTATTGTAATCAGGTCTGTGTTTGGGGTAATACTAGCTCATTACCAAATAATTTTGTCTCATATATATCATACAAAACATCAATTTTGAATTATGTCCAACGAAATCAAGAATGAAAGTTCAACTAAGGGTATGAATTTCGATTTGGAGTGCCAAAGTGTTGAAGAAGGTGTTCAATCCGAAATGAAAATGGTTGCAAATTTGAAGTATGATAAAAATATTGTCGTAATATCAGATGACGAGAATCATGCAAATACGATTACTAATTTGAGGTCGGATGATCTTATTGTCTTATCGGATGACGAGGTCAACTACATTTACTTTCTTTCTCTTTTTTTATTGTTTTTATAGATTACACATCATAATATTTGTAGTTTCGGTTCTGATTTTTTTATGTATCAGGTTGTTGATTTGAATGATAGCTATGATATGCATCTAGAGATGACTAGGTTCAAGCATAAACAAAGTGTGAAACTTGAGAAAGATGATGAAATTGACACTCGTGCTCCGAACAAAAGGAGGCTGGAACTCCGAGACAAACCAAGTGATGAACTTATTGTCATATCAGATAATGAGGTTAGTTGTATTTACTTTTTTTTAGATTAATAATCATAATTTTTGTTAATTTTGTTTTGATTTTTTATGTATTAGGTTTCGGATGATAGCTTTGATATGCATTTTGAAATGACTAGGTTCAAGCACAAACATAGTGAGAAACTTGAGAAGAAACAACTTAGTGAATTTGGCACTTGTGCTCCAAAGAAAAGGAGGATGGTACTCCGAGACGAATCAAGCGATGAAGATGATGTTTGAGCATAGAAATCATGATTTTCGTGTTATCCACTTGATTAATTAGGTTGTTGTTTTTGTGTTTTGTTTTAAGACTTTATATGTATTTGCTTTTGCTATGTATGTATGTTTCTATTTTCAAGTTAAAAAGTTGTTGTCTAAGTATTCAATAATATGTTTTATGACATTTTTTAGAAGTGTTGCTGCAAGTTTTGAATACTACGTACAATGAAATCAAATGAAAATGGTTTTGGTAGAAGTGGTCCATGTTTATTTGGAAGAATAACAGATGACTGTATCATGTAGATGAATGTATCATGTATGTATGCATATTATGTGGTCCCATGTTTCATACTTTTGGTATCATGATTATGTCATGTATATTATGTCAATAATGTGTTATGTACTTATATATATGTATGACAGTTACATGATCATGGATGATACTTAAAAATAGCTAATAATTTTGTGTGTGTGTTAAAGAAAACGTGGTGGAAGTTACATAGTACATGACGGTTTATTTGTAGTGGAATAAAAGTGGTGGGTAGTTATATAAAGTTTATGAAATTTGGATCCAGTAACAGATGTAATAAAATAAATTTATGATGTTTAATATAGAAGTTTATGATGTTTAATATGAAAGTTTAATGTATAAAAATTAGTATATACGTAATTCAAACAAATAACCTTTTTACATTTAGCTCATATCATTAACTGATCCATACGAATGGGTTGACCCATTAATTTTTTTTTACCACATATTCTTATCTTGTGTACTTTCACTTTGAAGGGTATAGGCACACCATAATTTTAGTCAAATTGACGGTTATTTCATAACTTTACTTTGCCAAGCTTGAAGCTCCAACAACCTCGATGTGTCCATTAGAAGCTTGAGTTTCATGACCTCTGTAACTTTGAAAACCATCACATTATATACAATATGGTTATCCCTTTTAAGTGAATTAGTCCACATCTGTTGAAAAACGTCGATACAAGTCTCATTACATCTACGGGTACTACCACAATTTACTTGCATACCTCCTTTAACATATGATCTATGTTGTTGTTTTATATAATGCAATTGCCTGATATTTTTTAATTATGTGTGATGTGTGTTATTTGAGAATTTCGTTACTTATTGCGCTAAATTTTGATAGTCTCTGTTGGTTTCTAATGTGACGTGTGTATAGTTCTTCCAGTCGTACGTCTTGTGAAGTTATTTAGTATTTATATTATACGTTACGGTTGTAGATTTTCAAAAATGGTTTCTGGTTTGAATCAAAATGGGTTACAAACAAATAGGCATATTTTGGGTGATATAACTAACACCTTTCATAACCGACAACCGGTTCAAACCTCATCACTTCGGTCTCCAGTTGTTACACCTTTATTGGCGTCACGAACACCACAACCCCCTCGAAGGCCTGGCCGCCCAAGTCTACGCAATAGACCAGTTAACATTGTAGCAAATACACCACGTCGTCGAGGGAGACCTTCCACAGCTCACCATGCTCATCCACGTGATCGTCCTGTTACAACGTATAATACATCGTCATCTGTTAGTGTTGTTAGTGTGCTGGGATTATCAGAACTTGCTAATGGGACAACTATTCCATCATCAGGTTAGTTTAATTTACTTATTCACATTTATTTACTTTACATATAGCTATGAACATGTCTCATTGATGTCGTTATCAAATTTATAGGTGCAATTTTAACTAATCATACAACAGATAGAACAATTATTTCTTCAACGACCGTTGTTGGTGCAGATGGAAATCTTATACATTATACATCATCAACCAATAATATCTCTTTACCAACTTTAAATGGAGGTGATGATTTACATATTCCAGACCCACCATCGGTTGTTAGAAATAATACTGTCACACAACGGATAACCCATGTACAACGACACACTGATCGGGCTAACAGTAAGACACCATCTGTCATATACTTACTTTATTGTTTCATCTTTCAATATATTTTCCTATAGCTAAATATAACAAATATTTATTCTTTTTTCAGCTAGAATGGTTAACTATTGGGACTGTGGTGATGCAGAATTCACGTGTACACATTGCCAAGCGGTTGTTTGGTATGAAGAGAGAACGATTAAAACCTATGAACCAATTTATCCCAGGTTCTCAATTTGTTGTGGTGACGGGAAAGTTCGACTTGATTTACTAGAACAACCTCCTCAATTGCTACAAGAGTTAATGGACTACAATGGAGGTCGGCGTGCGAAACTTTTTAGAAAACATATTAAACTTTTGAATGCCATGTTTGCGTTTACATCGACTGGTGGGAATGTAAACGCTGATTTAAATGATGGAAGGGGTCCTTACGCATTTCGTTTGAATGGCCAAAATCATCATAGAATGGGGACTTTGTTGCCCACACATTCAGATGGTAGACCAAGATTTTCACAGCTATACGTATATGATACAGAAAACGAGGTTGAGAATAGGTTTTATGCTTTAAATAAGAGGCTGACTTCAAGTAGTGATGATACATTATTGCGGTATTTGGTTGAACAATTGATAACTATGTTAGATGAGCATAATGTGTTGGTTCGGGCATTTAGAATGGCAAGAGAAAGGTTCAATGATCGTTCAATGCAGCCTGTTTCTCTACGTTTGATTGGCACGCGAAGGCGAGATGCTAGGCAATACAACCTCCCGACTGCCTCTGAAGTGGCTGCATTGATACCTGGTGATGGAAATCCCACTAACAATCGAGATGTAATTGTTGAAGAACGTGGAAACGGTAATGTGAAACGTATATCAGAGTTGCATCCAAGTTTTATGTCACTTCAATATCCATTGCTTTTCCCTTATGGTGAAGATGGGTACCATGTCAACATACCTTTGCATGTAGCTGATAACCACAAGAGAAAGTTTGTAACCTTACGAGAGTATTATTGTTTTCGTTTGCACACAAGGATTAATGGAGGCGGTGTGCTTCATAAGGGTGGAAGACTCTTCCATACTTACTTGGTCGATGCTTATGCAGCTGTGCTAGATCATGATCTAGACTGGTATAAAAGGAACCAAGGTACCATACGTTCAGATTTGTATAATGGCCTTCAAGACAGAATCACGAGTGGTGAGACAGACTTGGAAGCAATTGGGCGAAAGACTATTCTACCATCATCCTTCACGGGGGGTCCTCGGTATATGGTGCAACAATACCAGGATACCATGGCAATATGTCGGTGGGCCGGAACACCAGATCTATTTGTAACTATGACGTGTAACCCACGTTGGCCTGAGATTGAACGATATGTTCAACAACACTATCCTTCGCAACAAGTTTCTGACCGACCAGAGTTGATATCGCGGATGTTCAAGATCAAGCTTGATGAGCTTATGAAAGACATACGAAAAAAAAATTATTTTGGTACTGTAAAAGCTGGTGCGTTTTTTTTTTTTTTTTAAATATTTTATATATAATTTTCGGATTCCATTTTTTTTAAGTTATTTAATTTTCTTTTGACAGAAAATTATTTTAATTGCAGTAGTATACACAATTGAATTCCAGAAACGTGGTCTACCTCATTGTCATGCTATCGTGTTTTTGGATGAAAATGATAAACTTCAAACACCAGATGCTATTGATCGTTTTGTTTCAGCTGAACTACCTTCTCCTGATGATGATCCCGTTGGATTTGCGGCTGTACGTGACCATATGATGCATGGTCCATGTGGAGATGGTCACGTTGACAGCCCGTGTATGTCAAGAGGAAAATGCCAGAAAGGATTTCCAAAAGATTTTTGCAATTCGACATTTATCCGACGTGATGGGTGGCCACGTTATAGGAGGTTGAACAACGGTCGAAAAGCTCCTGTAGGTCGAAGGGATGTATTACTTGATAACCGATACGTTGTTCCTCACAATAGAGACTTACTGGTCAAGTTTGATTGTCACATAAATGTTGAGTGGTGTAACCAAGGTTCATTGGTTAAGTACCTATTCGCCTATCTAAATAAAGGTTCGGACCGTGCTACTGTTGTTCTTGAATCACATACTAGCCCGATGTCATTTCGTTCCCTGATAGACACTGATAATGAAATTCAGGCCTACATAAATTGCCGATATGTTTCAGCCTCAGAAGCATGTTGGAAATTATTAGGCTTTGAAATGCAATATCGTTCCATATCGGTGGAAAGGCTTCCATGTCATCTTGAAGGATGCAACAGAGTATATTTTAGGGGTGATGAATCTGTTGCACGTGTGGCCGAAAGAACCACAGCTTCAGTGTCTAAGTTTACTGCCTGGATGCAGGCTAACCGTGACTATCCTCATGCTAGGAATTTAACGTATGCTGACTTTCCCACAGAATTTACATGGCATGAGCAAGATAAGGAATGGAGGCCACGTGCCGGGAGGTCATCAATTGGTCGTATATATTACGTGTCTCCGTCAGCAGGCGAATTATATTATTTAAGAATGTTGCTAAATGTTGTCAAAGGGTCGACATGTTTCGAAGAAATACGGACTGTTGATAGTGTTGTTTACGCAAGCTTTATGGAAGCTTGCCAAGCTTTACATCTGCTTGGTGACGACAATGAATGGGTTGACTCAATAAGGGATGCGTCTAATTGGCAATTGCTTAATAAGTTGATGGATCTTTTTGTCACAATTCTATTATTTTGCTCAGTGAATGATTATGGTCGATTATTTACTGGTTGTCTTCCTTATCTAGCACAAGATGTTGCCTACAACAGGCGTCGCCTTTTTTCAGGTTTTGATGTCCAGTTCACTGATGAAGAAATACAAAATTATGTATTAGAAGACATACAAAAGGTTTTAAATGGTCATAATAGAGTTTTAGCCGACTTTCCAGGACTTCCTGCAATTAATTATCGTTTGCCAAATATAAGCACAAATAGGTTGATTGCAGCTGAAAGACTTTACAGTTCCAGTGATGAAGAAACTCGCTTTGCTCATTTACATAATGGCCTTAACTACCAGCAAAGGGAGATTTTTGATATTATAATGCATAATGTTACACAACAGAACGGTGGCTTTTTTTTTATTTATGGTAGTGGAGGGACGGGGAAGACATTTTTGTGGAAAACAATAATTGCTAAAATTCGTTCCCTTGGCCAGATTGTGTTGTCAGTTGCATCTTCGGGGATTGCATCTTTGTTATTGCCTGGTGGACGAACTTCTCATTCACGCTTTCGTATACCACTCGATATTGACCATGACTCATCATGTGGAATTGATGTTACTTCAGATCTTGCAGATTTAATCAGGGCGTCTGAACTAA
Source organism: Senecio squalidus (assembly GCA_910822075.1). NCBI lineage: Eukaryota > Viridiplantae > Streptophyta > Magnoliopsida > Asterales > Asteraceae > Senecio > Senecio squalidus. The sequence goes on along the minus strand of CAJVGC010000001.1, from coordinate 5,310,780 downwards.
TCATTTGGGACGAGGCACCGTTACAACATCGATACGCATTTGAAGCAGTTGATAGAACACTACGAGACGTATGCAAGGTGAATGTTGTTTTCGGTGGTAAAGTCGTTGTCCTTGGTGGGGATTTTAGGCAAATTTTGCCAGTCGTTACCTTTTCTAGGCGGAGTGATGTTGTCGCAGCTGCTATTAACAGGTCATCCACCTTATGGCCCCATTGTAGAGTTTTTGTTTTGACAATTAATATGCGTCTACGAGATCCATCGCTTGATGACACAAATAGGGTTGAGATGTCAAATTTTAATAAATGGATCTTGGATATGGGTAATGGGAAACTTCCCGTTATTGCACTTGAAGATGAAGACGAACCCACGTGGATTACTATTCCTAATGACCTTTTGATTAATGTTGGTTCTGATGCTATTGGGTCGATCGTAGACTATACATACCCAGACCTCAGTAGCCGGCTGCATAATACTGACTACTTAAAGGAGAGATGTATTCTTTGCCCAACCAATGATGCCGTTGATAATATAAATACCTATGTTCTTAATAGAATTCCAGGTGATATGCATGTGTTACTTAGTGCCGATTCCATATGTGCAACAACAGATCACATAAGAGATTTAGAAATAATGTATCCACCAGAATTCTTGAATTCGTTGCGTTGTTCGGGGATTGCAAACCATAAACTTGAGTTAAAGATTGGTGTACCCCTAATTTTGTTGCGTAATTTAAACTTGGAAAGGGGTTTGTGTAATGGAACACGTTTGGTTGTTATTCAAGTTAGTCGTTTGGTTCTTGAGGTAGAGATTATTAGTGGGAGCCATATAGGTGAAAAAGCTTTTATTGGTCGCATTGATATGACTCCGACTGATACTTCGTGGCCATTTCGTCTTAAACGTAGACAATTTCCGGTTAAGGTCTGTTATGCGATGACTATCAACAAAAGCCAGGGGCAAACTTTTAATTTTGTTTGTGCTTACCTTAATAGACCAGTATTCACACATGGCCAACTGTATGTTGTTGCCTCTCGTGTGACATCACGTTCTGGTCTTCGCTTTTATATTGATAATGATGGTCAATGTCCTAACAATTTAACGAAAAATGTTGTTTTCAAGGAGGTCTTTTATAACCTACCTCGAGGTACATGTATTTGTTAGAAATATATATACATTTTCGCTGCACTATATGTTCTTGTATACTATATGTGGGCAACATCTAACATTTTACTTCACACTTGATACTGATAATCAATCCTTTTTATAGTTGTTTCAAGCAGGATAAACGAAGAATGACAAGTCGATGTGAGCCTATTAATGACCTCGGTACTAATGGTGTTGGTCAGCGGAAGATCCATGTTTTAGTTACACGCAAATGGACTTCTTCCAATCCAACCAATAAGCGAATATTGTCGGATGACCTGATTTTAGTAGACCAACAGGTCAACGTCATATACTTTTCATTCTTTTACTTTGTTACATTTTAAATAACCGTTGTCTAACCAGTAGCATATAACTCAAAATATCCAGGGTTCTTTAATCCACGCAATGGTCCCTCTCCATTTGCGAAGCAAATTCAGCTTTATAGAGGAAGGTCGTGTGTACATGATACATATATTCTCAGTTTTAGCATATGTCAAAAATTACAGACCTCTTGAGCGTGATAACTTTGTCCAATTTCTTTTTAACACGGTTGTCAAACCAATTAATCTTCCGGTACAATTGTTTCCTCGCTATGCTTTCCAATTCTTTCCATTTGAAAAAATAGCAGACCGTGAAGATGATGACACACATTTAACAGGTTATAACACCGTTCTATAATTGCCCAGGATTTTTCATATAACAATTTTATCATATTTATATCTGATTATCTTTATTTTACTCAGATGTTGTCGGACAACTTTTAAAATGGGGTCCTGCTAAGAAACAAGGTGGAAAACTAGGGTCCAGAGATGAAGATATTCGGAAAATCGTGATATGTGATTTTAAGTCCGTTATATTTTTTCTATATTTAACTAACTAATGTGTTCGCGTCTTTACTAGACGTGTTAATGAATTTCATTTATAATTTTCAGTAACGAGAAGATGAATGTTACTCTATGGGGGGCAGCGGCTGTACTATATGATGATGAAGCCATAAAAGCTAAACATAATTCAAATGTTGTTTTAATCATAACTGGATGCTTGGTTCGTAAATATAAAGGTATGATACTTTGTATATTAATTGTTTTTATTGTCATATTTGTACTATTATATATGTCTTAAAAGCTATCGGGCCTTTTACTTTAGATATTATACATCTCTCAACATCTACATCAACACGAGTCTATCTCGACCTTCCAATTCATGAAGTTGATGTTTTCAAGCAAAGGTGCATTTATACGTTCTTATTATTGTGCATTAAGTTCAACTTTCAACTTACATCGAGGGAATATTTACTTTTATACCATTGTTGTTGAACAAAAGGGCGCTCCAACCCGTTGATTTCCAAGATCTTGACCCACTTGATAGTATCCTCAAAGCGACAAGGGTGTGTGACCTTTTTAAGCGGTTATCGGATAATGTTGAAGTGGTACTGAATACAAATCATGACTTTTTATTATGAAAAAAACCGTCTACATTCTTATTAATTTTATTTTCTTATCACTTACATCCTACCCATCTTAAATCGTTAGGGAACTTTGTTCATCATTCAAGGCAATGTTATTGGTTTTGACCTTTCCAACGATTGGAAATATGTGCGTTGCTCAACATGCTTAAAAAGTGTCGTATGGCGTGACACTGTTTTCTTCTGTGACAAACAATGTAAAAGAAATGCTTCAAACCCACATTTTGCGTAAGTTAGAAAAAAAAAAAAAAAAATATTCTGTCATATAAGTTTACTAAAAGACTTTTGCCTTCTCACTTATTTTGTTACAGGTACAAGTTAGTCTTGCGGGTTCATGACAAAGGCCAATCAATTGATTGTACAATATTTGATTCCGACGCTGTCAAATTACTTGGTCTTACAGCAGAAGAGTTGCATACAAAGAGCTTAATTGAGGTTTGTTTTTTTTTATTAAAATTACATTGTATTCTCTTTCGACTAATAATTGTTCCTACCATTTCTTATGTTTTCAGAACGGATCAACTGATAGCCTGAATTGGATTGAAGAATACTTATGGGATAAAATTGTTGGTGACCAAATTGCTCTAGGTATCCGCGTTGACCCGCATAACCTGCGGCCAAAATGTGTTACTCGGTTTTCAGTTACCAAATTATATAGTAACAATATAGTATTTCAGTACTATGAGGAATTTGAGCAAACAAATGTCGGTTGTGCTGATCCAGTTCGGGTTCATACTACGTCATCGGCCTTTAACTCTTTTCCAAATGCGACCGAAAATGTTGATTTACATATGGCTGATCCGCAATCAAGTCTTGCAAACCGGTCTATCTCACAAACGAATAGTCGAGTACAGGAATATGAGGAAATTAAACAGTCACATATTGGTGATGGTCATGAGTTTCAAGTTTATAATACGTCCATCATTAATAAAGATTTACCAAATGCAACCGAACATGCCACTCTACATATGCGTGACCCACAATCGAGTGTTCATTCTATCTCAGAAGGTAATGGTCAACACCAACGCCTTTCATTTGAACAAATTTCTGAGTATGATGAGTCTGGTATGTTATACGATGTTCCGGTCTATGAGTATGAGCTTCTAGATGTCAAACAACGTTCCTTATATCCTAATGTGTTTACCACTACCTTCATTGCCACTTCTGCTTCTCGACTATCACCAAGAATCACTAATGATCCTGCCAAACCACCTTCATTCACCGAGTCTTCAAACCCACAAGCTTCCTCCACTGATGTAATCCATGGAGAATGATCAACTCATTATGGGAGTACTTAGAATATTTTTAGGAGTTTTACTGTTGTTTCTTTTCTTTTCTTTCAAATTTTCCCAGCAATTGCATGTTCACGTATTTCGTTTTTCTGATTTAATTTGATGATTTACTTAGAACTTTATGTTTTGAGACTTCTTTGCATTTCGGTTATTATAAGTGTGATTATAACTCTGTTATTTGCCTCCCTAACAATCCATAATCGGTGACATTGTGCTGAACAATAAAGAACCCATGAATTCATGTTAATCAGCGACCTTAGTGACTAATGTGTATGTATTTTGCTGTGGGGTACTATGCATTCGGGCTGATATAATTATTCAATTTGTGGAAGTTATATGTATCAAGTTAGATAGCTGAAATATTATTTACATGGTGTTATGTAGTTTCTTTCGTATATTAACATGGCTAGAAATTTAGTAGTTATAGCACTTAATTTTGTTGGCGTCATTTTCATATAACAATGATTGAAATTAAGATTACCAAGTGGATTAGCGCCTTACAAGTTTGGTTCGTTTAAAAACATGTAATGCCAGCTCCTTTTGTTTCTTTTAAAACACGATGGGGAGCTGTTGTTTGTGCATAAACTGAACAATCTAGGAACCCGACCATTTGGTTACTTCAATATCTCGTGATGTTTATTGAGATAATCCTGCAATTTCGACCCATTTGTGGGAGAACGGGTTAATTAGGCCTTACAAGTTTGGTTGTTTTCGTTTAAAATTTGTCCAACTTGCAATTGCCTAAACTTTTTTCTTTATTTGATTGTTCTTCTAGGTTATTTTGTTGTTACTTATCTCCAAATCTACTATGCTTGATCCAACAAATTTTAGGTGGCAATTTCAACCCATTTATGGGTGAACGGGTTGACTTGGCCTTACAAGTTTGGTTTGTTTTCGTTTAAATATTGTCAAAGTTGCAATTGCCTAAACTAAATTCATATTTCATGGTTCTTCTAGGTTATTTTATGTTACGTAACTCCAAATCTACTATGCTTTCAATCCAACAAATTTTAGTGGCAATTTCAACCCATTTATGCGTGAACGGGTTGATTTGGCCTTACAAGTTTAGTTTGTCTTCGTTTAAAAATTGTCCAAGTTGCAATTGCCTAAACTCTTTTCATATTTGATTGCTCATCTAGGTTATTTTTGTGTTACTTATCTCCAAATCTATTATGCTTTCGATCCAACAAATATATTAGGTGGCAATTTCGACCCATTTATGGGTGAACGGTTTGATTTCGCCTTACAAGTTTGGTTTGTCTTCGTTTAAAAATTGTCCAATTTGCAATTGCCTATACCATTTTCATATTTGATTGTTCTTCTAGGTTATTTTATTATTACTTATCTCTAAATCTAAATATACTTTCGATCCAACAAATTTTAAGTTGCAATTTCGACCCATTTATGGGTGAATGGGTTGATTTTGTATGAAAACACAATATAGAAAAAAAAAAGTAGAGATAAATTGGGTTAAAGATTACCTCCAGGAACTTTTCCGTTTCCCTGCCACTTTGATATGCAAACAGCAGCATCATAACCGGAAAGCCTTAGAAGTTTGGCGAGACAGAATCTAATACAACTAGCGTTACACGAGCCACATCTGATAAAGTCAAGGTCAATTGCATCGATCGACAGGATGAGAGAATTGACCACCGACAGCATGTCATTGCCATGTTGATCCAGTAAAACTTTGTGGTACTGCAAAAACAAAGTTTAATAATCATTCACAAGCATTCCAACTTATCGTTGATTTTAGCCTAACATATTTCTATATTTGTTCACCTGACTAATTATTTGAATGTTAAAAATTATCGTCTGATGACGCATATAGTTTGAGCAAAATCTATGTGTAATACTATCTAAATATCATAAAATACATCTGTAAATGGACTTGGATGTAACTTTAGTTTCAAAATATACCCATAAACAGAAGATATCGTCACAGTTTTTTACGGGAAGAAATGGTACCTTCTAAGCAAAGTTCTCACTACAAATGCAAGCAAGTAGATGTGTTATGTCACTTTCGACCCATTTACTTATGAATGGGTCATCCAGGTTGCGTATTATATCAAACAAGTAGATGTAATGTAACAGTTTTTACGCGTAAAATTTACTTTTAATCCATCATTGATGCAAAGATTTTAACTATATTTCGTACGGTAGTGTATTCATTGAAGCCCACTCCCATTAATGATCTGTTATTAAAAAAAAATAACCAAAAAAACAGTTGCATCCTAACCGTGCAATTGTCATAACTCATAACTATACATAACGACTCGTAAGTCCCAAATTAACAATACATACCAAAATTCCTAAAATCAGGACTATCGAATTTAATAACTTAAGATTGTGTTCACTGTAAATATTCATGGCATACTCGAATTGATCATAAAGAAAGCCATTTCTCATACAATTCTTTGAACAAATATAATCAGTAATACACAATATCAATAATATATTGAATTAATGAGTTAGAAAGATACCGAAATCTTGTCTGCAAGGTTAGCAAGTTCACAGAAACCGGAATCGCTATCGCTACTACACCTAGAATCAGCACCACAACTACTTCCATTCTCCAAGAAATCGCCCCTAACCATAGCTGCCAAATCATGTTCACTTTCATGGCTAAATGCACCACCCAACATCTGTCCACCACCTCCACCGGAGCCACTACCGCCGGTCATCAACCACGGGTCTCCGGTTGCCGCATACACTCTGCAATCCATCCTCCACCGACCCACCACCCAAAAAATCAAAATAAAAATACCCAATTACCAAAGTTTCAATCTTTTTCACAAAAAACGAAGAATCGAAACTCAAAAACCCGAAATTGCGATTAAGTGGGTGTTTGTTTCGGCTTATATAACCGGCTTACGAGCTTATGTAATTTTTCATAAGCTCATAAGCCCATTTTTTTGGCTTATGAGCTTATCAAGTTGAGCTTATGACTTTAAATAGGCCATAAGCTCAGCTTCATAAGCTCAGCTTCATAAGCTCATAAGCCGGAAAAAATGAGCTTATGAGCTTATGAAAAATTACATAAGCTCATAGACCCGTTTAATAATCCGAAATAAACACCCCCGAAATTGAATAAAAAAGATTATCCTTTTTCGTTTCTTTTTATTATGAATTACAATTACAAAAAATTGATTGAAAAAAAAAATGTGGGATTTGAACATAAAATGTCAAAGAAAAAAACAATAATTCGACCCCGGGCAAGGCCCGGGTATTACACTAGTTATGATGGACACGAAAGTAAATTATGATAACAACTATTCCTTAATAAAAAAAGATAATATAATCGTTCATCTATATGTACTAAAAGTAATTAAATTCTAACCAAAAACGATAATAAAAATACCATACAAAATACATAAAAGACATGTGTTTCATAATAAAAACCATTAATACATTATCTCTCTCGAACACAAATAACAAAGATCTCTCTTTAATGTCATTTTTTTTTTAAAATAAATACAAAAAGAAGTTTACGGTAGAAGGAACTTGGTATAAAATACTACAATAAAGAAAACAATTCTTGAAATGCATAATTTCCATAGCCTTTTTCGACTTCTATATTTTTTTTCTTCTAACTTTTAATATCATTTTGATAGTTTGGGTTTCAAATGTCTTCCACTGATTCGTGAGAAATATGGTATATATTTACTTGAAAGTGTTGGTTTTATCTCATTGGAAATTTGTTTTACAATATGAATATTGAGTATTTGTAGTGTTTATATTGTAAGTTTTTAGAAACATTAAAAGACACTTTATAAATGTAGTTTTATTATGATTTAAAGCAAAACTCTTAATCTTACAATTAGTATAAATGTAGGTTTATATTGATAATTTGTAACAAAACCTTTTAATCCTTCATATTCTTAAATGTAATATTTATGAGAAAACCTTTAAAACATTTTATTTACTTGAAAGTGTTGGTTTTATCTTACAATATAGATTATCACCTTTAAAACATCTTAATCTTTCATGTTCTTAAATTTAATATTTATGAGACAACTTTTTAGTGTTTTATATTCTTAAATTTATTATATTGATTATATGATATTTAATATCTAAACTTATTACATAAACATAATTTTTAAATATTAAAGATTAAAAAACTTATTATTTAAATGACAAAAGAATCTTTGGACAATTAATTAACGTTTCCATTATTGTATTTTAATTAAAAGCATTTAGACAACAAAGTCACCATAATATAATGAAGAAAGACAAACAAAAATTCGTTAAATTCCAAGAAAGGAATTTTTCATAGGTATTAAATTAAAGTGGAGACAAAGTTCAATCATTATCATTAACAAAATGGAAAATTAAAAGATTAAATAGTACAATTATTTATCTTCAGTATGATATAGCAAATCTAATTAGTATATAAAATAACATAGAGCTAACTTGTAATACAATATTTGATATTAAAAAAATTGACCGTGCACTTTTTATAAATACTAAAATTATATCTTATTAAATAGGAGGTTAACTATTTAAAATATCAGATTTTATTTTTATATTTCCCAAATCCAAGTAGAGATAGTGTATTTGTCGTTGATTTGTTGAGAAATAAAAATTGGTTCCGTTATAATTTTGAGTAATTTTTTTCTTTTCTACAAATTCACTTTTATATGGTTATATTAAAATACGATATTCACTATATATCAAGGTGATCATATTTTGATGATGTGGCTACGTTGTTGAGTAAATGAAAAAAAATATCGAAATTAATTAACTAAAACGCTTTTAAAATGATACAGTTTATATTTTTTTCAATTATTTTTATATTTTTCTTAACAAAGTGTAACCACATATATAAATCATTATTTCGATATAAAGATTTAAATGCGTTTATACATCTTTTATTATTGGGTGCAACTTTTAAATACGATATGAAACCAACTGAAACTAGTCGACTCGGTTAGGACAAATAAAAATTCAAATTGGTAACTTTTTTCTATTTTTTTAAAAGACAGTTTAGATATTAACATTACCATATGCGGAGTAATATCATAATGTTCATGTTATTAAAGTTGTATAGAGTGGTCTACAGGCAAGTGGTATTAAGAGGGTGTTTGAGATTGTATTTTTTGAGGTGTGTTCTACGTTTTGTATATTTTTAAAGGAAATATGCACTTTTAGAGTTTGGATGAAAAACACACTTGCTGGATTTTGACTTTTTTATAAGTAAAAACGCACTTTTTTTTAAGCCATAAACTTGGTGCTTATTTTTCAAACTGCTTTTGGCTTAAACACAATACTCACAAACTGTAAATATGTAACCCCAAACACCGTCTAAATATGTGACATAATAATAAATAAGTATCATTTTCCATTAACCACTTTAATCATTATATTTGCGGTATAATAAAACCATTTTTAATTATATACTCTATTTTTAGAGTATGAAAAAATTGTTATTATAAAGTTGAAGCTCAAAAAAAATAATTTATCTCCGATCATATACTTAAGAAAATCACTTTTAATTTACATTTAAACTCTTGAATTATTATTTTATACTAAGAATAATATATGAAAGAAATTAAACAATACTAAAATATTAATTTAAATTTATAAACTAGTTAATAGTGATTTATATCACTATTAATATTTAAAATTTTCTTTAAAAAATTAAAACATAATAGAAAAACATTTTTCATACATAATACTCTAAAATAAAATAAAGTATATGAAAGTTTTAGACTATCTTTGGAAATAGTGAAAGTCTTTTTTTCATATAAAAAAAAAGTTATCAGTTATTATAATATTATAATTTTTAAAACTTTATTTACTATTAAAATTAATAGATCATATACATGTGAGCTCAAAAACACATATATTTTGATTTTTGATAGTGACATTTCTCAATTTTTTGATAGCTATAACTAAACATATAAAAAGGGTGTCATTTTTTTTTAAACGATTGTCAATTTTGTTTATCTGGATGAAAAAGATTATAATTTTTTTCATGTAATTAATATACTAATATTTGACAACTTATGTAGGACTGTTCCCAAACCGAGTCGAGTCATACTAAAATTTGACAACTTACATGAGAGTTTATAAGCCGACAGAGTCGCGGCTCGGCTCGGCTTGGAAACAGTCCCATGTAAATTGTCAAATGTTAGTATATTGGCTTATGAACATTCTCATGTAAGTTGTCAAATGTTAGTATCTGATCGGCCTGGGGTGGCTCGGTCCGATGGGATTGATCATAAGCCGACGGAGTCGCGGCTCGGATCGGCTTGGGGCGGCTCGGTTCAGCTCCGGTCGGGTCGGAATAAAAAAAGGTTTTTTCTTTTGACATTTATGTTACATATTTTTTATATCGACTTAAAATATTTTCTATTATATATATATATATATATATATATATATATATATATATATATATATATATATATATATATATATATATATATATATATATATATATATATATATATATATATATATATATATAAGTGAATATGAGGTTGTTACATATGTAATCTTACATGCGAAACTCTTCAAAAAATATGTTTGGTTAAAACTTTCTCTAATAAAATCGTCTTACGTAGCAATAAATAAGTAATAACAATGATAAGCAAGAATAAATATACTCATTTCTAACACAAATCAAAGTGAAAAGGGGAAAATATGATTGGTTGAAAATAAGGACATGTATTATAATTGTATTTTAACTTTTTTTACTTTTAACTAACTTGAGATAGTTATGTTAAAATTAGAAATTATAATCTATGTCATTTTTTTCAATATATCTATTATATACATCTCCGAACTAAAACAATTGTTACAAAACATTGGACAAGATTTGTTGTTATATGATATTGTCAAGTAGTTTGTATCGTGTTGTAATCTATATTGTCACACCCTGTTTAGACGGAAATTCAAGGTATACACTAATATGGATATCAAGAGATCATGATTACAATGACTAAAATACAACAAATAGGTTTACATAAATAATTCAAGAGATACAACAAAACAATAACAAAGTACAACAATACATGAGATGTGGCCCCACCACAACCGCCGGTTATCTCCGCCATGACAGCCGCCAATTTGAATTTTGAAACTTTTCTCCTTTTCATTTTACTAGAAATCAAAAACCTAAATTTACTGAAGTTATTGGTTTTGTTAAAAAAATTGATTTGGATTTGATAAATTTGGGTTTTTGATTTGGATTTGATAAATTCGGGTTTTTGATTTGGATTTGATAAATTAGGGTATGTTTGTTAGTGTAAAAGGAAGAAAAGGTAGGTGGGTATATATTAATTTATGGTCATTTGATTTGAGAAATTAAAATAATAGTAAAATGACACATATACTCTCATGTGCATAGCACATGAGTCCCACTAACGATGGATTTAACGGGACATTCAAAATAGGGACTATACAGTCAACAATTTTTCGAAATAGAAATTACTCATGTAATAAAAAAGTAAAAGGGATATCCGGTGCAATTTCGTCAAACCATAGGAACCACATACATAATTAACTCTTGTTTTATATTTAAGTCAAAATCGAGTAATGTTCTCTTAGGCTAAACGGAATAGAGGCAAACTCACCATGGTGAGTTTGCAGCCCACGCGCGGGTCTTATCCCGCTACTCTAAAGGTGAGTAAGTCACCATGACGTGGAGGTGAGTGACGGTGAGGTGGAGGCTGCAAATGGTGAGTTGTGTAGTGGTGCCCAAAAACACATGTGAGCTCAAAAACACATATATTTTGATTTTTGATAGACATTTCTCAATTTTTTGATAGCTATAACTAAACATATAAAAAGGGTGTCATTTTTTTTTAAACGATTGTCAATTTTGTTTATCTGGATGAAAAAGATTATAATTTTTTTCATGTAATTAATATACTAATATTTGACAACTTATGTAGGACTGTTCCCAAACCGAGTCGAGTCATACTAAAATTTGACAACTTACATGAGAGTTTATAAGCCGACAGAGTCGCGGCTCGGCTCGGCTTGGAAACAGTCCCATGTAAATTGTCAAATGTTAGTATATTGGCTTATGAACATTCTCATGTAAGTTGTCAAATGTTAGTATCTGATCGGCCTGGGGTGGCTCGGTCCGATGGGATTGATCATAAGTCGACGGAGTCGCGGCTCGGATCGGCTTGGGGCGGCTCGGTTCAGCTCCGGTCGGGTCGGAATAAAAAAAAGGTTTTTTCTTTTGACATTTATGTTACATATTTTTTATATCGACTTAAAATATTTTCTATTATATATATATATATATATATATATATATATATATATATATATATATATATGAAAAGTGAATATGAGGTTGTTACATATGTAATCTTACATGCGAAACTCTTCAAAAAATATGTTTGGTTAAAACTTTCTCTAATAAAATCGTCTTACGTAGCAATAAATAAGTAATAACAATGATAAGCAAGAATAAATATACTCATTTCTAACACAAATCAAAGTGAAATGGGGAAAATATGATTGGTTGAAAATAAGGACATGTATTATAATTGTATTTTAACTTTTTTACTTTTAACTAACTTGAGATAGTTATGTTAAAATTAGAAATTATAATCTATGTCATTTTTTTCAATATATCTATTATATACATCTCCGAACTAAAACAATTGTTACAAAACATTGGACAAGATTTGTTGTTATATGATATTGTCAAGTAGTTTGTATCGTGTTGTAATCTATATTGTCACACCCTGTTTAGACGGAAATTCAAGGTATACACTAATATGGATATCAAGAGATCATGATTACAATGACTAAAATACAACAAATAGGTTTACATAAATAATTCAAGAGATACAACAAAACAATAACAAAGTACAACAATACATGAGATGTGGCCCCACCACAACCGCCGGTTATCTCCGCCATGACAGCCGCCAATTTGAATTTTGAAACTTTTCTCCTTTTCATTTTACTAGAAATCAAAAACCTAAATTTACTGAAGTTATTGGTTTTGTTAAAAAAATTGATTTGGATTTGATAAATTTGGGTTTTTGATTTGGATTTGATAAATTCGGGTTTTTGATTTGGATTTGATAAATTAGGGTATGTTTGTTAGTGTAAAAGGAAGAAAAGGTAGGTGGGTATATATTAATTTATGGTCATTTGATTTGAGAAATTAAAATAATAGTAAAATGACACATATACTCTCATGTGCATAGCACATGAGTCCCACTAACGATGGATTTAACGGGACATTCAAAATAGGGACTATACAGTCAACAATTTTTCGAAATAGAAATTACTCATGTAATAAAAAAGTAAAAGGGATATCCGGTGCAATTTCGTCAAACCATAGGAACCACATACATAATTAACTCTTGTTTTATATTTAAGTCAAAATCGAGTAATGTTCTCTTAGGCTAAACGGAATAGAGGCAAACTCACCATGGTGAGTTTGCAGCCCACGCGCGGGTCTTATCCCGCTACTCTAAAGGTGAGTAAGTCACCATGACGTGGAGGTGAGTGGCGGTGAGGTGGAGGCTGCAAATGGTGAGTTGTGTAGTGGTGCCCCCCCCCCCCCCCCCCCCCCTAATTTCAGCCGTTGGAGAATTTAAAAAAAAAAAAAAAACTTTTTTAAACCCCAATTTTTTTACCTATAAATACCCACTAACTCAACCATTTTTAAACAAATATCTTCTAAATTCATAACTTTTCTTACTTTCTTCAACCAAATTACGTTACTTAAATATTAATTTTTTTAGTTTATAAATAATAGTATTTAAATGAGTTTGGTAAGGTGAGTTGGCGGTGAGTGCGTGGTGAGTCTTATTTCCTGAGTAAAGTGAGTTTGTTTTCTGTTGAGAGAAAACTGACGTGGCAGGATGAGTTGGGGGTGAGTTTTGAACCTTATTCCCTTTAGCCTTAGGCTATGCGGAGTGGTGAGTGGTGAGTGATGATGATGTGGAGTGATAGAGGTGATTTGTAGGAAAGAGAGTGTGATTTGTAGGAAAGAGAGTGTGATTTTAGGAAATAGGGTGTGATGATGTGCAGTGATAGAAAATGGGTGGAGTGGTGAGTGATGATGTGGAGTGATAGAGATTATTTTGTAATCATTACTTTTTATTATTTTTTTATATAAATGAAATTTAAAAAGTTGTATTTTTATTAAAAATATAAAAAAAATACTACAATTTATTTAAAAAAAAAACATACTACAATTTATTAAAAAAAAAAAAACATACTACAATAAAAAAAAAATACTAGATATCCGAAAAATATTTTGCGATAAGCCTTTGCTTTTCGCTCTCCGCTATTCTTCGATAAGGCTCCTCGAGATGACTAATGTCCTTCATGATCGTCTTTAATGCTTTTGCTCGCATTTTTTCGTCGATTTTTTCATTAAATTCCCCGAACTTTTGTGTCATCAACTCGAGTTGTTCTTTGGCCCTCGAAGAAGACCCGGTTTTGCCCTTTCCTTTGCGCGCTTTTGCTTTTGCTTGATCTCTACCAACCGGTCTTGGAAGATCTTCCTCCAACACTCGAAGCTCATCATCATCATCATCGTTGAGATCTAATGAAGCAAAAGGCGATATTGGAGTGGCGGGGCTACTAGACTCCGATGTTTTGGACCTTTTTGAGGACCCTCCAATAATTGGTATCGCTTGACAAACCGGGCTATTTTTCAATATTTCCCAACACGCGTAATGTGGGAAAGACGTACCCATTTTGGTGCGGTATGTCACCATAGCCTCTTCGACCAACATTTGATCATTTTGACCGCTTCTTCTAGATTGCATTGCTTGTCGCATAATCCCGTTGAATTTTTTTACTTTTCGGGATAAATCGGTCCACTTGCTCGATATCATGTCCTTGGTACGATGATAATCGGGATCTTGTTGTTGCATCTTGAAGAAGAATTGTTCGTGAACCCTTCCCCAAAAAACGGGTGAAGCTCGATCTCTTCCATAAAGGGGGTCTTCGGATGTCGACGACCATGATGCGGAAAGTGCCACCTCTTCCCGTTCGGTCCACTTCTTTTTTTAGCCTTTGCCTCTTTGCGAATCGGCTTCCTTCTTCCTATGTCGCCTTTCCGCAACTTTCTTCCCACGGGTCCTCATATTTTCCGGTTGAGTTTCCGGAACAACGTCATCGTCTTCGGAATCTTGTGATTGGCGGTTACGGTCAACGTCAAATGGAGGCGGGTTTGGAAATTCGCCAAAATTGAGCAATTGTTGGAACAACCCTCCTTGGTATACCGGGTCTTGGTGAGGTCTTTGTGATGGTGGAGTTTGTTGATAAAATTGTGGAAATTGGTTGGGGTTTGGAAATTGGTTACTAGAACCAAAAAAATTGTTGAACCAATTCGGGTTGGGGTTTTGATTGTTGTTGGGATCCATTGGAGGTTTTTTTTAGTAAATTGTTTGTATAAATTTGTAAGATGATTGTTGTATGTTTTGATTGTTTTTGTTGGATTTTATAGAGGTTTTTTTTTTTTGGCCGTTGCATCATCACTCAAACGGTCATATGACCGTTGCAATTGGAAAACGTCAGACTCAAACTCGTGATATAGACCACGCTCGAGCCATAACGCCCCTATAACGCCCGTCCCGGAGCGGTGCGGGCGTTATAGGGGGCGTTATAGGTGCTGATTTGGCAAAATAACGCCCAAATTTTTTACCACTCCGTGGAGTCTTATAAATATATTTTAGATAACTTGGAGGACCCACTTTTACTTGCAATAAGTATATACCACATATTTGCTTCGTAAGAGAACACGATTATCGAAATATAGTTTTAATTAAAAATTCTGACTATAACATGGATTAAATATATCTTAATACATAAGCAAAAGATTGAGTAGAAACTAGGATACTTGGATCTTGAACCTGCAATCCCTTGTTATAATGTAGCTTACGTTCTAATGCTTGCCCATCTTCTGGTGTATTTAAATTTGTATTCCTTTTTGTCGCTCCTTTCTTAGAAGTTTAGCTCTATTTTGTTACCCGTTTGCCTTTTGTCACTTTATAAATTCTCACTAACTAATTAATCTAACATAAATGAAAAAAAAAGTTTATTAAAATAGCTTTATTGAAAACTAAAATCTCCTTTATTCAAATAAGATTTATTTCAGTTAAAAGTATTTTTTGAAAAACAAAAATAAAAAGGAGGGTCATCTTAGTAAGACGAGAATTTGAAATTAAATAAATTTTATTATTAAATATGAAATATAACAAGTTCAAATGTTCAAATTATGTGTAACTATTTACCTGTTCAAAAACTAATTATCAACAAAAGAAAAACGTTAGATGATTATTAATTAAGGTGGTTATGTTTATATCACTATCCGAATATGCGTTTGCGCTTTGTGATGTGGCGGGTCCTAAGGTATATTCCCAAATTCCTTTATTAAATATAAAATATATATGTGCATGCATATTAAGGCCGTTAAGATTGTTATTTTATTATGGATGACTTTTGTTTTTATAAGATCGGGATCGAAAGATCGTATCAGGATCGAAATCAGGATCGTAATATCATAGTACTAGGTTTAAGTCACATTCATATAATATATAGCTAAATAATCAATTAAGAAACATAATTTTCTAAATAGTAAAAGACAATCTTGGTCATTTATCATATTTTAATTTAATGCCTAAAATTAAACCAAAACCCATTTTTTTTTTAATTAATTTATCTCAGAAACCGTTAATCGTTAGACGCAACAAATTACACCGTTGCGACCGTCTCGTTTTTATCTTCAGTTAAAGCGGTGATGTTATATACTTTCGAACACCAGCTTTTTATTAATGCAAAAGTTATGATAATTTGAAAATTTTGAAGGTTTTGATTATTTAATTTTATGGAGAAACTCATACACTCTCAATGAGAATTCCCCATTCTACCCCTCTAGCCTTTCTTTTCTCCTTTTATTTTCTTTTAATTAATTAAAATAATGAAATCATTAATTTTGACCATTACTTTAATTAAATCAAAGGCCAACAATATTCTCTGTCCCTTTTACACTAAACTCTCTTTTTACAATAACATCACCCTTACTCTTTTTTTAAAATATTATTTATAAATAACAGCGGTAAAATATATTTTGAAATATGAAGTCTATAAATATATTTTGAAATATGAAGTCTATAAATAGTTACCACTTAATTTCAAAAAATATAAATTAGGTTTTTATTTAAAGCTAAAAGCTAAAAGTTTTATTTATATAAATAGGATAAAGAAGTTGTAGCTTTTGTAAACATATATAATTACATTAAAGGTCACACAAATAAAATCTTTCTTTGAAAAAACATGATGAAATAAGGCCAAATACACAATTTTATCATCTATAAACCTTGTTTGATTCGATTAGCTTATAAAAAATAGAGTTAATTACATAAATCGTCCCTAAGGTTTACTCCAAATTATGGATTTCGTCCCTAAGTTTAAAACGTTGCACAAATCGTCCAATTTTGAAAACTAATTACCCTTTTTGTCCCTAATTTCCAACGGACATCCATTTTAGGGACGAAATGTGTAATTAGTTCATGATGATTTTAACGGAAATTTTTAACGGACATCCATTTTAGGGACGAAATCCGTAATTAGTTTCAAAAAATGGATTATTTATGCAACGTTTTAAACTTAGGGACGAAATCCGTAATTTTAAATAAACCATAAGGACGATTTATGTAATTAACTCTAAAAAATATATGTTATGATAAGTCCCAAAATTATAAGCCCCTTGAAGTAATTTATGAAAAAGGTTTGGGTTTATGGTAAATAAAATGATATAAATACCATTTATTTTAATCAAAACATATATATTCTTATATACCTTTTTATGTATTTATACACTAATAAGTTTCAGCTCCAACTACTTTACTAAACATGTTTTTCATCTTTCTATATAAGCTCAAGTTCCAATTATTTACGTCAAACACACTTATAATAGTCAATCCGAACAATAAAATTTGCCCACTCAATAAATGCTACAATTCTTACTTTTGCCCACATAAAAATTTATGGTTCCGCCCATTTTCTAATCATACGATGATCAAGAGGTCTTATAATTCTTCATTTTGCAACAAAAAAAATAAATAACATGACACATTCTTAGAGTAGAGTTTTATTATTTCACTGTTTTGTCTTGAGTTTTTATGAGTTTTGTCGAATATTAAAATAACAACTGCTTTAAAAGTTATTAAAGAAAATGTATGAAAAATGCCTTAAAAGTTGTATTATGTGAAAGTAGATGATGACAATCCTAGATGTATGATCGATTTTTGGTCAATGTACGAAAGAAGTTATACGGGTTTAAATTTTTAACCATAGTCGATAAGATTATTGTTACCAAAAACTCTTTTGTAATATAGTAACGTATTAATGTATTAGTATATAGATAAGTACTTTAATTATTTGCAAGTGATGGTGAAATGTAAGTCTAATTGCTAAGATTCTGCAATTGACAATTTAAACCCTTTAAGAATCCCAAATAGCGATTCACCCCCTACACATCCAAAAAGCAATTTTTTTAACTAGAAGATGTTTGTCAACCATAGCAGACCCAACCCGTTTTGACCCATTCTAAAGATCTACCCGTTTTAATGAAATTTTATTTTTCCGCAACCCGCCCATTAATCCACCTATAAGTCAAATACCGTGACTCCGTGAGCAAAGTATGGGGATTATTACGCTTTTTTGACTAGTTCACTAAAGTCAATATAGCTTAACATGAATAAGCATGATTCGTGCATTTATTCTAAACAATAACAAATTAACAATATTCATAGATTACTAAGTCGGATAAGTTAATAAAGTCCAGATTGTATTAATCAATGATTACAAACAACAAATCTAGTTAGTTAAGTTAACGGATAGTTGCAAAATGAATTATCGAGTCATACACAATTACTAGAAAGTGTGTCTACTATAGGTAGCCAAATTGGCTCATTTATTGATGAGTGGGTCGATTTGGGTTGTGTTTTTTCTCAAACGGATCAAATAAACTAATACAGTTCAAATGAGTTAATAAAGAAATCAGGTACTAAAAAGACTCATTTCAAGCCGGATCCATTTTGACGGGTTATCCAATCCACCCGAACTGCCCATCACCACCTCTAGTGTTTACTTGACACAAAGTCTGCGTTTAGAACAGCATAAGGCCAACAAGAATCCTAATCCCAAAAGTGACTCGTCAATATTTGCCTGAAAGCATTAAGATCCATTAGAGATTAATAATGACACGTAATATTGCATATATAGAACAAGAACAGAATTGGAGATAGTGCATACCTTATGTTCGCAATGGCTAAGCCATTTGGTGAGGGAAAACGATCCATACCTTATGTTCGGAATGGCTAAGCCATTTGGTGAGGGAAAACGATCGATCATAGTGATATAAACGTTTCCCCACAAGTGGAGCCTTTTTATTAGTTGAAAACAGACAAGAGCTTACTTCTTCCACATAATTGAAAGATCTATTAGCCGAAATTAATCGAATTCCTGAAATCATATGAACAATAATACTCTGACAGCACACAACAGTAAACAAACAATACATACAACACAACACACGTTCAAATAATATTAAAGGAAAATCTTTCCGACCATGTATAGATATTAAGCTCAGAAAGTAGTCAATGTAAACATTTATGGAACTAGATGCTAGTATTATTGCTATGCGGGCCTGTAAAACTATTCTATACCAATGGAATATCAGTACTCTACAAGAACGGTTATGAAATGAATCCCTTGTAGAATAATTGATACTACATGTGCAAATACTTGTTAGCATGTCTAAGAAGTACAAGTAGAAGTGATTATCTGCATGTGATCCCTGAAAACCGAACAATTATTTAGAACTAAAATTGAAGCATCAGAAAAGAAATGATAACATTGTAAGATCGAATGTACAAAAACCAGTACACGATGGGATTAACAGGTTGGCAAGTCTGGAAACTGGGTGCATTCTAAAAGAAATAATGAAAGTCGAATAACATTATATATACCAAAACTGAGGGTACACAAACAAGACGAGCTTGAATGTGCTAATATGCAACGAATGCTTATTTCATTGTTAAGCATGCTTATATGTTTTATAACATGCTAGCGGAATTATCTAAAAGTTAGAAATGGTTTTAAAATCTTATGAAGACATGTGTTATTTATCTATTAATTCGCAAATCAGGTGGACTGTATTCCAGAATTCCAGATATTGATATCGATAGGTCACTCCTATAACAACGGATGAACATATGATAGATGGTCATCATGCAGATGGTCGCAATGCTATAGGAGAATAGATGAAAAGACAATAAGTTCAAGAGGTCGGATACTTTAGTGTGTCATAATGTCTCAATTAAGATACACTGAACATTAAAAAAAAAATAACAAAGTTCTTACGTTACTAAGTCAAGATGAAATAGCCGGTGTCGTACCAAATTTAGGCGCAAAAATGAATCAATAATAGCAAAATGAATCATCATTGATTTATACACAAAGACAAGAAAGTATGTTTACTAAAGACAGCAATTTCACTTCCTTTACTTATGAATGGGGCGATTTGGGTTGTGTTTTGTCTGAACGGATCAAATGATAATATGGATAAAGAAAGAACGGGTCGAATGGGTTGAAAGTCGCCCAAAGTCTATTTCTAATGCATACAACCACCTAAACTTTTCCCTCGCAAATTAGTTATCTATTAAAACAAAGACAAAAAACACACAAAAAAGTGATGACGGGTCAACCCAACCCGGCTCATTTCAACCCGTACTAAAAACGCAACTCATTTCAAGTCGAACTCAGATTGACATATTTTCTCATCTTACCAACTCTAGGGTATACTTGTCACAAACTCCGTGTTTGAAACAGCGTAAGGTTCACGAGAATCCTTATCAAGAAAAAGACGCATCAATCTTGCCACAAGACGACAACTTAACCTCGTTAGAGATTTACATGGACACGTAAAAGTGTTTATATGGAAAAAGAACAGAGTTTTAGATAGTGCATACCTTACTTTTGGAATGGCTAAGCCACTTGGCAAGTAGACAGCGATTGATCGTGGGGATATAAACGTTTCCTCACAAGTGGAGCCCACATCTCTACTTGTAATTGTTATCAGTTGAAAACAAACAAGACTTTACGTCTTCCGTATAATTGATTGATGTATTGGCTACATTGAACAAGTCCAGAAATCATATGAATTATAATACTGACCGCACATGCTGATGCTACTAAACAAATAATACATACAACACACAATTTTTCTGGTTATATAAAAGGACAATTTCCTTCCATAAGTAGATATCAAAGTCGGAACTCACAAACTAAGTATTCATGCTGGCCCCGTAATTTCATTTATTCTAATGAAATGTCAGTATTCCACCAAAAAGGCAATCAGATGAATCCCTTCTAATATAATTTATGATACCACGCATGTGCAGCAACTTGTTATTATGTCTACGAAGTACGAGTTGAGGGGAATCTCGTATGTATGTAACCCTTGAAAACCAAACTGATATCTAGAACTGAAATCTAGTACAATCTGGAAATGGCAGGCATCAGGAAAGAAAATAACAAAACTGTAAGATCAGATATACCGAAAATGCGGTTAAAAACTAGTACATGATGGGAGTAACAGACTGAGCAATCTGGAAACGGTAGCATCAGAAAACAAAGTAACGGAAGTTGTACAATCTAATAATCCAAAACTGAGGGTACAAAAAAAACACAAGAGCTTGAATGCACTAAATGTAGTGAGTGGTTCTATGAATAGAATGATCCAGTTTATGTTTCACACCCTACTGACCACATATATGAATCAGGGGAACATGCTTATTCTGTTGTTCAAGTATTAATGTGAACTTTCAATTTAGGCATAAAAATAGATCGTATATTATACCAACCACCCTATAAAACATACAGAAAGTTCAGACATAAAATGCATCAGGTAGCCCAGTTAGTGCAGCAGCAACAACTACCAAAAAATAATAAACAGAGTTTCGGCCTTTCGGGCAGCTCTGTGACTTCTTCATTACTACGTTGGACTAATATAATGATGTCAAAAATCAAATACTCAAAGATTATAACCAGAAAGTGTGTTTACTATTGGTAGCAATTTTGACTCATTTCCTATATAATATTATATATATCAACGTGTCAATTTGGGTTGTGCTTTATTTCAAACGGATTACTTAAAAGGGAGAATGGGTCAAATAGGTCGAAAGTCACCCAAAGTGTATTTCTAATGAACACAACCTCCTAAATAGTTTTATTCATATATTTAGATTATTATAGTACTAATATAGTTAATCTAACCAAAATTATTACATTATTTATTTATATAGAGGTGTAAATATGGACAAAATAGATTTGGCGGGTCAACCCAGCCAGTTTCGTCCGTACTAAAAATGAATCATTTCTGGCTGAACCCAGTTTGACCCGTTATCCAACCCATGTCCTGCACATCTAACCACCTCTAGTATTTACCTGTCACAAAGTTCATGTTCGAAAAAGCATAAGGCTGGTGAGGATGATTATACCTTAAGTGACGCATCATTTAAGCTACAAAGAGACAATGTTAAGCCGTTAGAGATTTACAATGAGACGTAAAAATGCTTATATAGAAACAAGAACATAGTTTCTTTTGGAAGTGATAAAGACACTTGGCGAGTGGAGAACCATCGATCGTGAGGATATTCATGTTTACTCATAAGCGGAGCCCACGTCATCTATTTGAAATTTTTATTAGTTGAGAAGAGACAAGTGCTTATTTCTTCCATATAATTGGATGATCTATTAGCTTAAACTAAACAAAGTCCAAAATGATATGCATAATAATACTCTGACAGCACATGACAGTAAACAAACAAATCATACAACACATCACAGTTATTAAAATTATTAAAGGACGATATTTCCTTCCATATGTAGATATCAAGCTCAGAATGCAGAGACTAAGTACTCTGGCAATATTGGGGCCCGTTCAATTCTTTCATACTAATAGTGATGTCAGTATTCCACAAAAACGGCAATCATGTATGGCTACTTGTTATAATTTTTGAGAAGCAATAATAGAAGCTATCACGTATGTTCATGTGACCCTTGTAAACCAAACCGATATATAGAAATGAAATTTGGTACAATCTGGAACTGGGAGCATCAGAATATAAAATATGGAAGATGTAAGATAAAATATACCAAAACTGAGGTTCTAAAATAGTACATGATGGGATTACTAGATTGATCATTCTAAAAACGATGGATTCAGAAAAGAATACAATTGAAATTGTAAATCTGATATTCCAAACTGAGGGAACGAAAAACATGAGTTTGAATGCTAAGATGATGCGATGAATATAACGATCTAGATTATGTTTCATACACTAATTGAACACAAATATGTGTCAGGAGAACAGGCTTATATGTTGATGATTGACTACGTTTTAAAATCTTCATGCGAAATTGATTATTATTTACATATTGTAGCTTATGCAAATGAAAATCATGCATATACTTTTTATAACATGCTAATTGATTTATCTAAAGGTTAAAATATTCTGTTAGGGCCCGTTTGGTTCGCAAAATGTTTTTAAAGGAATTGGAATCTGTCAAAGGAACTGGAATTTGAGGAATTGGAATCTGAATTGATAAAAAGTTGTCATGTTTTGTTTGGTTGACAGAATTCAACGGAATTTAGATTTCAATTTTTGCATTTAATCAGTTCGATTTGTAAATCTTTCAAATTAATTGAAATTTTGTAACATATATCCGGTGAAAAACTTATAAGGGACTATAAGAGATTAATCTAATATTTTTGGTTGGTCGAATTTTTTTGTGAAGTTTATTAAAATAAATCTAGACTTCTAAAAAGTAAGTTGTATCAAGTAGCTTATAAAAGTAATTTGAGATTATAATATGGTAAATTACATAATTATGTCTCATTAAATTTATCTTATGTAATTATTATATACTATCATTTTACTTTTTTAAGCTAGAATTTCATTTATATTGTTGAATACATTTACGAAAAAAGTTTGTGGTTATATTAAAATGGTATTTTGAAGAAGTTTTAGTAAACTAGTTTGAATTCCATGAAATCAAAATCTTGTATTCCTTCCGAAACTGGAAGGAATTCTGAATTCCACAACGGAAGGAATCTGATGGAATTTTAGCAGATTCCAATTCATTCAGTTGTCCAACCAAACCGGATGCAACATGTCCAATTCTATCAGATTCTGCGA
Source organism: Senecio squalidus (assembly GCA_910822075.1). Lineage (NCBI taxonomy): Eukaryota > Viridiplantae > Streptophyta > Magnoliopsida > Asterales > Asteraceae > Senecio > Senecio squalidus. Next base: position 5,286,680 of record CAJVGC010000001.1, on the reverse strand, counting down.
ACCAAACGGGGCTTAGTATTGTTTACATAACTGATATTACTGGTTAAAACAACTCTGTAGTTTTAACTGACATGTTGCATTGGGTTGGTGGATAGACATGGGTGAAGCTTTAGGTGCCATTTACAGAGAACAAGTGCTTGAAGACCATTGTTAGATACATTACTGTAGATGTTGAAGAATAGCGATCTTATGAATAGAATATGGATGTTTATTCTGTAGCATCGGATTATATATGGACATCTTTCGATTAATGTTACAAATTGTTTAAGAAATCAACAAGGATTTAGTCACATACTCTTACGTAAATTAATGATATAAGTCCTATAAGAAAGTGGTGAAAATTAGGAAAAATTAATAACAATATTCCTACGTTACTAGTCATGAATCATGATGTCAATAATAATATATTCAATGATGATAACAAATCTAAAGGGGGGAAATTTACGGATAATAGCACATCGAATAATCATTGTCATACATATAGACTAGAAAGTATGTTGATTAGAGGTAGCAATTTTTGACTCATTTAATTATGAACGGGAAGATTTGGATATAGTTTTATCACTTTATCTCAACCGGACTGAATAAAAATATAGTTGAAGTGGGAATATGACGACTGGGTTGAACCCAACATCCATTTCTTTGCATATTTTTTATTACAAAAAGAATGGACAGAAAAGGATTAGTCGGTCAATTCTACCCGGCCCATCCGCACTAAAAAACAAAATATTCAGCCCAAACCCAGTTTGACCTGTTATCCAACCCGTCCGACCCGCCCACGTTACTTGTCACAAACCCCGTGTCAGAAACAGAATAAGACTCATGAGGATCCTTATCCCGAAAGTAATGCATCAATCTGACCACCAATGACAACTTTAGCCCGTTAAAGATTTACAATGACACGAAAAAATGTTTGTATAGGAATCGCTAAGCCACTTGGCAAGTGGACAACGGTCGATCACAGGGATATAAACATTGTCACATAAGTGGAGCCCACATCATTTATTTAAATGTTAATCAGTTAAAAACGGACAACAGCTTACTTATCTTCTATAACTAAATGATCTATTAGCCAAATTGAACAAAGACCCCATATCCATAATCTTACTCTGACAGCACATGACACCAAACTAACAATACATACGACACAGAACACTTTCTAGTTTCTAATAATATCTAAGGACAAAATTTCCTTCCATAAGTAGATATCAAAATCAGAACTCGTAAACTAAGTATTGTTGCTATCCTGGGCCCGTTAAATTGTTTCACAATAATGGAATGTCAGTATTCTATGAAACCGGCAATCAGATATATCCTTTCTAATATAAATTAATAACATCATACATGTGCAGCAACATGTTATCATGTCTAAGAAGTACGAGCTAAAGCCATCACGTATGCACATGTGACCCTTGAAAATCGAACCGATATTAGAATTAAAAATTAGTACAATCTGGAAATGGCAGTATCAGAAAAGAAAATAAGGAAGATACAAAATCAAATTCACCAAAAATGAACTTACAAATTGGTACATGATGGGTTACCAGATCGACCATTCTAAAAATGATGGCTTTAGAAAAGAAAAAAAAAATGTAAGATGAAGATGTAGAATATAGTATACCAAAGCAGAGGGTACGAAAAAAAAGAGCTTGAATGTTAATATGAAGAGAACGGTTTTTACACATAAGGACTGGTTTATGTTTCACACCCTTATGAGCACGGATATGTGTCGTGGGAATAGGCTTATTCGTTGATGATTGTCTAGATGATTGAACTTTCATGGGAAATAGATTATTGTTAAATGTTCATCCAGACGAGTTCATCTGACTTAGTAAAACCGATTGTAAATTAAAGAGTGAAGTACAATGTGTTATATTATTTACATATTGTTGCTTATTCAAATGTTAAGCACACATTTATGTCTTAATGTTTTATAACATGCTTACTGATTTATCGAACATTTAAAACGGTCTTTAAGGAATGTTTACATAACTGGTATTTGTTATTTAACTGATAAAAACTCGTGAAGTCTACGGCTTTAATTGACGGGTTGCTTGTAGACCATTTTTAGATACATAACTGTAGATGTAGACGTATAGCAACCTTTTGGATAGAATATGGATGATTTTTCTGTAGCATTAAATTATTGAATGTACAGAGTGAAAGAGACAAAATTACGTAAAATCGTAATATAGCAATCTTTCAATTAATGTTACAAATTTGTTCAGGAATCGACGAGGATGTTAATTTCAATGCCATGCCAGCATAGATGAAAAGACTATAAGCTCTAGAAGTCGTATACTCTTACGCAGTGAACATTCGGAAATAATAATATATATAATACTCTAATTATTAACTAAAATAGGTCATCATGTCGAGAATTAAATAGTCAATGATTGTAACAAATCGGGGGGCTACATGTTTAAATAAGCATAAGGAAGTTTCACGAGAAGCCTATCCCTAAAGTGACGCATCAATCGTGCCACAAGACGAAAACGTTAACATTATGATCCCATTAAAAAATTTACAATGACATGTAATAGCAGAGTAGTGGATAATGCATACCCGGATTTTAAAATGGCTTAGCCACTTGGTGAGTGGATGTCGATCGATAGGAGGGACCTAAACGTTTCCTTACAAGTGAAGCACACATCATCTATTTGTCTTTTTATCAGTTGAGACGAGACAAGTGCTTATTTTTTCCCTATAATCAAATGAACTATTAGCTAAAATTGAACAAAGTTCTGAAATCATACGCATAATAATAATAATACTCTGACAGAACATGACAGTAAACAAACAATACATACAACACAATACACTTTCGATAAGTAGATGTCAAGCTCAGAAGTCAGAAACTAAGTATTCTTGCTAAGCTAGGCTCGTTAAACTCTTTCCAAATTCCAACTAATGGAATATCAGTATTCCACCAAAATGGCAACCACATGAAACCCTTGTAAGTGTAATAGAAATCGTAGATAGCATACATGTGCAGCGACTTGTTATCTGTCTAAGAAATGCATAGTATAAGCAATCACATATGTGCATGTGATCTGTGAAAACAAAACAAATATTTAGAAATGAAAACTAGTACCATTTAAACTTGCAAAATCAGAAAACGAATATGTGAAATCAAATACACCAAAACTTAGGTTACAAACTAGTACATAACAGACAGCTTGGCCAATCCGGAAACGTTAAATCAGTAAAAAATATAATGAATAATGTAAAATCTAATATACCAAACTTGGTGCAGCAAGTATCAAAGAATAATAAACAGAGTTCTTGCAAATAATTTATAGCCCAAGCCCAAATGCTATTGTTTTGGTCTGTTTAGTTATTCTCCCACATTATGAATCTCATTTAATTGTACACTTTACGCTGAGTCTACGGAACTAACAAGAATGGCTAGATGGACTGTTGGCCCATTCTGTTTGATTGTTTTCTTGAGGTATATGTCGGGATCATATCAGTGGCAGATCTACGACCAAAATTGAGGGGTATCCTAAACAATGATTTTTTATAGACCCTAATATATAAACATTTAAGAAAAAATCTTCGAAATTTTTTACACTACAAAAGCATGGCATTTAACGAGTGGAGGGGTATCCGTGGCTACCCCACAGTTTAACTATGGTCCGTCCGTGGATCATATGGGACGGGTTCTTACCCAAGGTTATGTAGGTCCATGGTTAAACCTCAATGATGTGGGATTAGTGTATCATATCATGCGTCATACTAATGTAAACTAAGTTATTTGTCAAAAAAAAAAAGCGGTTTCCATCATGAAATCGAGGTTAAAGGCTTAAAACTAAGTCGTTGCAGAATCAGTTATGTTATATGCCGTAAAGATCATCAAAAAGATAAGGCTCCGTTGATTAACAGGTTCAACGAAAAATATACGAGACATAAAAAAGATAAAACGTGTGAATGATATTTTAAAATCCAAAGAAATGATTTGATGAGCATTTGTGAAGAAAAAAGAATCATAGAATCTATGTCGTCTTAAATACTTCAAAGTTACACCAAAGTCCGGTTTATACTTGTGTTTTTGCTTTAAGTACGAATTCAGTAATGAACGAAATATGCATTTCAACAATGATATCATATTTTTAGATAAGCTATAAACGATATATTTCATAGAACATTACAAGTAACAAACTCGTTAAGATATCATGACGATAAGCTCGAAAAGCTTTATACTCTTGTTTACATAGCAAAATTTCTAACACTATTCCGATTTATGAACTAACAGCATATGCCTATACATTGTATCAAAAACGATTAAAAATATTAAATTAGGGGACGAAATTAAGGCGATTGACAGAAATAGGATTCTAATTTACAAAAATAAATTCGATTAATAGTGTTAGATAGAAATTAACCTTGTGAATACTTGTTTTACAGATGCTGCGGATAACTGATTCGATTCTCAACACTCATCATGTCACTGAAAAACTGGAGATTACACTTTCCGCTTATTAAACATTAAACGGGCTTATAAGCTTATGTAATTTTTCATAAGCTCATAAGCTCATTTTTTTTCCGGCGAGCTTATGAAATTGAGCTTATGGCTTATTTAAAGTCATAAGCTAACTTGATAAGCTCATGAGCCGAAAAAAATGGGCTTATGAGCTTATGAAAAATTACATAAGCTCGTAAGCCGGTTATATAAGCCGAAACAAACGCCTCCTAGCTCGTATTTACTTGCGTCAAACATACCCTGAAATATAAATCGAAACAAATACGAGTACCATATTTATTGACAATTTTTTTCTTAATTTTATTTTATTTTGTAAGTAAAAGTACTACCAAATTAAAATTATATATTTTTCCTGTATTAATACAATTTGTCAAGAAAAAAATTGTTTACCTTATTCTAATACATTTCTTCTTTTTTAATTTTGTATGTTAAAATACTACAACCTATAAACATGTTTAACGTATTAGAAGGTTATAATAACTACATTCCTATAAATTGTTGTTATATGTTACTATATGTTTAAATTAGTTATATCTTCATTAACGGAATAAAAATTCCTAAACTTCGGTTATATATTTAAAATTAAAAAATCTTCATTTTCCCTAGTTGCAAGTTAAGTTAATACATTTAGAAGATATGATGTTAGAAAGCTAAAAACAAATAAGAATATAGCAAAATAAGATCTCGTTTAGTTTGTTCCGCCTGTTGATAAGATGATGTTTCTGATCGCTATGTTATGAATCACGTTAAGCTCAAATAATTTGTTCAAATGCATACAATATGTTTTGATAAACAATCACATAATCAAAGGTTGCACTCTACAAGAGTGCATATTAAAGAGGTCGAAATCCACAAATAACAAAACCATTATCGTTAAACTCCATCACAGGTTCGTTACACAAGTACACTACTAACAATCTAGAAAAACTAACCAACCCAGCACACACGAAGGGTGGCATCCCAAAGTAGCAGATACATAACTACTCAATATTTGCGAGCTGGTTTTTGAGTAGGCAGCAATCCAAAACGCTTTTTCAAGAGAACTCTTTGCCTTGAGAACTTATCATCCGGTGAAAACCGAGCTGCACATGAAAGAATAGTTAGACGACAAATTCACCATGAAATGCAGTTTATACTTCCTCAGAGATGACAAAGCGCAAGTACTTGTAATTGGTCAAAACATGTATTATTGTCAAAATCAATAATTCAATATCGTGTCAAACGTAAATAATGTGATTGATCATCGATTTGTATGTTGGTTAAAACCAATGCAAGTATGCAACAATAAATACATATAATGAATGAGTGAGCAAACATACCAGGATGGGCGGACTGTGTGGCTAATCCATGTGGTGATTCTTTCTGCACGTCAACAAAAGTAAATACTATGATCGATCAATTGCATAAAAAACTACTTACATGGAAATATAAATCAATATGAGTCCGTCTACAACAACATCAATACTGCTTATACATCTTAATTTCTTAAATATTTACAAACACAACGTTAATAAGGTGGAGAACGAGAAGAAACATGTCCAAAATCAGGTTAAATAACTACGAAAACTTTAAAAGATCGTCAAGCTGTGTTTATCAAATTTAACATGTCCAAAATCAGGCTAAATTAATACGAAAACTTCAAAAGATCGTGACATTGTGTTTATCAAATTAAATTCCTGATCTCATTGAAGTCAAGTGATCAACTAAAAGCTTCTTTTGTAACTTGTAAGAAACATCGTAACCAAGTTTACGAATTATAGCTATTGTTTACTTATATTGTATAATTCAACGGTGCATAAGATGAGCAATAAACAATGTCCTACTAACACAAACGCGTGCAACACAACAACGAAACCAACCGACCAAATATACGATAACCGCTTACAAAAAACTAACCTTGGTAGTGTAAACTTTGTCACCATTCTCATTAATGTAAAACTGGAGATACATTTTTTTAGCTCAAATTACAACTATACAGCAAAAACCAAAAAAAAATCATAAGTAAATATCATAATTATATATTTATATACAATAAAATAAAAGGAAATCTTGTTATAATTAACCTAATTTTTCCAATTTATGTACAGTATAAATTAAAATAAAATAAAAAATTTAAAACAAGCAGTAATAGTAAAATTGACTAAGTATTAACAAAATTGAAGCAATTTGGGATCGGAATTTGAAAGTACCTTGGTTAGTCGGAGAAGAATGACGGCGAGGAATGGTAGCTAGGGTTTGAATCGGGGGTTTAGGGTTTTATGTTGTGGGACTTTATGTTAAATGTATTATTATTCCTTGTACTTTGAAAAATATTTTACGTGTTGAAAACGTTGTTGGACATGAAACTAACGATGGAATGGAACGAGAAAGAATGTTTTAAAGAAAAAAACGATAGATCGATGGTGTTCGTGCCACAATAAATAACTAAAGTTGCTTCTTTGTGAATGAATAATTTTAGTTTAGTATAATGTTTAGATAGATTTTTAATACTGTAAATAAGTTTAATTTAAAGAAAAATATATATTTATAATTATGGGACTCGTTGTCTAATTTAGTGCTTCAATTCATATGTATATATATTATTATTATTATTATTATAACAATAATGATAATACATTCATTAACTATAAAATAAACCAAATAGAGTAGTCTTATAAAACAAAGCTAAAACTCGTAATTCTATAAATAAGCTCAAACAAATATACTACATTCAAATTTATAATACCAATCCTTGAACTCTATGACAAAAAATAGGGGTTTGCTATTAATATGCTAACTCAAACTTGACAACAAAAATAACTCTAAAATTGTCTAGTTATTGGGACGTGTCATGGGTCGTGGGTTCCTAAACCCATATCGTTTCTTGAAACCTAACCCTATACCTGATTATTGACCAAAATTTTGACTTATTTTGTTTTAACATTTATCAAGAAACTTGATTATTGACCAAAAATTTGACTTGTTTTTGTTTAACATTTATCAAGAAACCTGATTATTGTTCGAAATTTAATATTTGTCTCGAAACCTAACCCTATACCTGATTATTGTTCGAAATTTAATATTTGTCTCAAAACCTAACCCTATACCTGATTACTGACCAAATTTTTGACTTATTTTGTTTTAACATTTATCGAGAAACCTTGTTTTATTACAGAAAAAAATATGTAAATATATCTGTGACAACCGCAAATTTCAGAACACTTTTGCATTTTATCATCTACCGTTTATTTTATTGATTTTGTTTTGACCCTATTATTATTGTTATTTATTTTGTTTCACGCGATATTGGTTTAGTCGGGATTTATATTATTGTTTCGTCCTTCGGGACGTAAACATTTTAGTACCTAAGTGCCTTATAGTTTAGTATGCTCGTAATATAAGTTGGGTAATTTTATGCCTTTAAGTATACGATTAAAAATTAACGTTATATATTTTTCGAAGTTAATTATCCTAAGTAAAATTCTATTTCAAAACTAGTCCTTTAACGGGACTTGACGGAAAAATTATTACAAAATTCGTCCTCCTTTACTAGAGTTGTTAAGTTGGGGGACCACCTCCATATAAGGCTTGTCTTTTTGTGAATGAATGGTGGATCTTGTCTTGTTTTTCCCATTTGGTCTAAAATCACCTGCTTCATGTTTTTCCCTTCCATTTGAAACATTACATACACACAAACACCATCTTTTCTCTCTAAACAAAACCCACCGAATTCAGAAGAATTCAGCCACCAATTACCATTTTTTGTCAAGCTTTCTCATCATCAAGACAAAGCCTTACCTCGTGTTCGTCTTCCTTTTCGGTTATCTTCAATTTGGTAAGCTTATCTTCACCTAAATCCTTCATTTTCTTTAACTTTTTAAGCTTTAAATAAGAAAACTAAAACATAAATAAAAAACTGAAATGTGAAACCTAAAATACATCACTTTCATGCCAGAATTTTTATAAAACGAAATTTACCCAAATCTTTTTATTTAATCCCAACAAAAGTAATGTTTTTCTATATGTTTTATGACCTAAAAGTTAACCAAAAACTCTCTAAAACTAATACATATCGTCCTAGACTTAAAACCTATACATTTCCAAATTTCCGAGCTGTTTTTGGACCCACGAAACAGCAACTGTCGCTGCTGTTCGTGGGTGAGCTCAACAACTGATATTCAGCGCAACAGCCTACTTCGAGCTCAGTTTCCCGTCGAACCACTAAGTTAAAATCTCATATTTTTGACTCATTTTGTTCTAATTACAGTAATTTAGCTATAGAAACAAACTAGAGCCTTTTTCTTTGAGTAACGAATCCAGAAAACGAATTTAAAGTTGGAGATTTTTCATTTTTCTAAGTCAGAACAGCCTCGGGTACCTACTTTGTGACCATTTTTCGTGACCTTAAAGAGCTAATTATGACCTAAACTTTGTTAATTATTGTAGCATTGTTTGCCCTCTTTTCAACCATATAAAAATATTGAGATTTGGTTACCGTTTGGATAGCTTTAATCTACTTTGAAAAACATCCGTTGTGCAATTTTGTGCCCACTAACTGTTTGATGAAATGCCTCAAAGAGGATCAGGTTGACCAGCAACTGGGGCATCATTTCCAGGTGACGGGGCCTTGTTCCCGAGTACGTACTCCCAGATTTGCGATCAACTACCCATGGGTCGGCCCCAGACCCAGATCCGACCCGCTGACCCGACCCAATGACCCGACTCATTTACCTTTTGGATTTTGACCAGAATTTTTAACGCGAACCGTTTTCCGACACGATTTTTCGACCCGAACCTTTATTTTATGTTTTTGAAAATAAATAATAATCTCTAATAAGACTTTTATTATAACGGTTTTGATTAAAAACATATAATCTTCCATTTAAAAACACTTCTCCTATAACTCGACCGTAATCTTAAACTCTTTTGTGTTAAACGTATTATGTTGTCGTTGACACTTTATGAAATAAATTTTGTAACTTAAAACACTTTGAAACATATTCTTATGACATATTCTCGTCAAATACTTCATACGTTGACTTTTGACCAACGTTGACTCGTTATCGCGTATAGTTGACTTTGACTAAAGTCAACTCTCGTTAAACTTTTTATAAAGACAATTTCCAGCTATTTTTACTTAAAGATTATTCAAAACGTTAAATGTTAACTCATAGTTGACTTTGACTTCTTACGAAATCATTCACCTTTGATCGTCATTATTGACTTATATAAACGATATCACCCAGTAGTCGTTATCGACTCGAAGTATCGTCACCTTTACTAGACGGTGTTGTCATCACTTATTTATATCTTTTGTTAGTCGTCCTCGACTCGAAATATCGTTGACCTTTATTCGTCACGATGAATTGGAATGTTATTATCTTACATTCGTTATCTTTGACTCGATCATATTATTTAAACTATACCATTTAACATCAATCATACAAGGCTAAACCCAACTAGACTTATCGAGATACTTAGACATATTTTATATCTTTATGCTAGGGCACTTAGGCGGTGGAGTACTATTCTCCAGTTTGTGTCTACCCGACATACTTATCTCTGATTCGTGAGTTATTCGATGCCCTTTTACTACTTTATAAATTTTACTTCGGGCATGATTAGCGTTAACTAAATTTTATATATCTTGATTATGCATGTTTAGATTATGATGCCTTTAGATTTAGTGTACCTCACTTATACGGCCTTGGTGGTTGTATAAGGCTCTCAATTAAACACCTGTTAACTCTAGTTGAGCCATCGGTATTTATATATAGATCTATATGGGTTTTACAAACCCTCATCCCTCACTATGCGCAGGGGTGTTATTGCCGCTATGTTTATCTCGTAACTACCTTAGTTGGACACACTAAGGCAGAGGGTTATTGTTGCCTTTACTTGTTGCCTTTACGTTATTGCCTTTACATTACAGTACGGTTCAGGTGTAGATGAATATCTAAGGTTTATGCATATATCATACATTGTTATAATTCAAGATATTAACCATTTTTACTATTGATTTCTAACTACATTTTCTAATGGGTCAAAATCTTCAAAATATTATGTTTTTTATAAAATACGAATAACCCACCAACTTTATGTTGACGTCGTATTTTTAACGCTTTTCAGGAGGTTGAGTTTTGCATCGAATATGGAGTTACTATTTTTGCTTTGGATATTGTATGGACTTTCGAAGAGACTTAGCTAAACGTAGTTAGTTTCTATTTAGGCCATGTACTATTTTGTATTCTTTTATTTGTATTATTGTAACTCCTAAACTTCATTTAATGTAATCTTATTGTTATAGTATTTATTCAATGTAGTACTTGGTCTTCTGATACCTAATATGCTGCACATCTCGGCTTTCCGCCTGCGCGGGGTGTGACAATATCTTATAGTACTTATAAAATATAATTAAAAAAACAAAATTGAATAAACATGTGTATTCACAACGAAAAAATATTAATAGCAACTAATGACTATTCATCCATGGATGAACAAAATTGTATAGTCATTCACGAAACTTTTAGCTTTTTCTTTTATCTTTATATTTGCTCAAAGTTTAAATTAGAAAACCAATGAATACTTTTAGTAAGTAAATATACTTTAAGTATAGTTTTTTAATTTAAAAAACAACGAGTTATTTTATTCTGTACGTTATTGTGGATATAAATATCCACTAAGTAAATTTGTTCAAGAATAAATAAAACGTGAAATTTTTGTTCGCACGTTGCGGCGGATATTAGAAACATATATTGATCAGGAAAGAGAGTCGAACCCGAGTCTCTCTTGAAAACGGGAAGCATTTAAACAACTCGGACGACATGCTCTTTAGTTCTAACTTTGCAACAAATTATTTATGTGTTGATTAGTTATTTTAATATATATATATATATATATATATATATATATATATATATATATATATATATATATATATATATATATATATATGGTGGTGGAGGGAGTAGAGCGTACATCTCCCACGTATTAATCATGTGTCTCAACCATTCCAACAATATGCTATTTGGTAATAGTTTTGCTTTAAAAAAATACGTGTACTAATTTTATATAATTTATAAAACAAAAACTAAATGAAAATGTGGTACCTTTTTTAATATCGTAACACAAAAGACGAACAAAGTTATTCACATAACATTACTTATTCATATGTATATATTGCATGTGTCGGTAAAAGAAAATTTAAAAAAAAATATGTAACTAAATATTTTATTCAATAACATAAGTAAAAATTTGAAATTGAATTAAAATATAAACGAAATAATAATCGATATCTAAAAATAGTTAGAAGAAGAGACAAAGGGTCTGTTTTGCAATAACTCAAAGTATTAAGTGTATGGACTATTTGGTCATTTTTAAAACTTCAATTCAATTATTTAACAAAAATGAGTGGTGTTGGGCTTGAACTCAGGTTCCCGAGGAAAAGAGGCACGCTTACCGCTTGGGCAGCTGATAGTTAATCAATAACCTTTGTTGGATATTGTATATATATAAAAATAAATTTGACACTGTTCGTAAAACAATATCAATTTGATCTAACTGATGAAATAAAAAAAGTTAAATTATCCAAAAAACATTATTTCGTCATATAGCGTTTAAGGTCCATCTTTTATTATATATTAAATATTAAAGATATGAATTTGATATTGATTGTTTGACGATAGTGATCGAAGCCTAATATTTTGCTATCTAAATAATTATAGCTCTTACCAACTTCTTCTACGATTTATAAAACATATTAAATGACCCATTATCATCACACAAAAGCATATAACTTATCTAGTTTGTTTTCATTTCTTTCATTTCAACTATATAGTATTACGGCTAACATCCTCGTTGATATCTCAACGAGTTCGTTAATTGTATCATTCAATGAAATATATCGTTTATAGCTAATCTATATACGTTTTAAATATGTCAAACGTCACCAAATAACTCATTCCACCTTGTAGCACGATGGTTATCATGTTACAATTGAAAACTTATAGGTCGATCATGTGTTAATTATATTAATTACTAGGTGTGTTACCCGTGCAGATGCGCGGCAACATACTGATATTGACACGTATCAAAAATTTGTATTTTTGAAAGTTTCGAAAGTGATAACAAAAATGCATCAGCTAAACATAAAATTCTACTCACATTACTTTGGAATCTACACTAACTTTTACAACAAAGACAATTGTATGATAATGAACATGAACACACCAATTATAGACTTAGATGATATGAGTTATGCCAAGAAGACCTTAGACATGTTTGGGAACATTCAACGACTGGACTTGTATGCTTAGGATTCATCGGACTAAACTATTGTTTTCCTTAAATAGCAACATAATGCTTTAGCTTCACACGAGAACATAAGTTGAGACTTGAGTGTCAAAACTCGCAAAATAGCCCATGTTTGTAGATGTGGATCAATGATTCTTTCGTTCTGTTAAAATGTGTCGGCTTGGGAAGACAAGCAAACAATTATAATTATAAAGAGAATATAATTACAACGATAAGTTCTATAATTTAACAAAATCTATAATTGAAGGTTTGTTAAAAATAGGACTTACAAGCACAAAGAGAGCAAAACGAATAGATGAGATGCTCTCATTCAATCTGCTCATTAACATTCAGAACAATGGAGCAGATTTGGGGAGTGCCAGATACAAACGGGTCAGTTTGAGTCGTTAGGTTGATTACAAAAGTTAAATTATTTCAATACTAATCTAGCTTTTTCAATAAAGTGATTTAGGATTAATGAGTTAAAATGATTCAATCGGTTAATTTGACATGTTTGACCCGTTACAAATAAACATTACCTCAAATCTACCCATTCATGAACTAATGGGTAGAAACTAAACCACTTACAAAATAATTACCAAATTAGGGTCCGTGTCGTAATCACATAATGCAACAGTTGCCATTGCAGTAACTTAATTTAAATTACCCTCGATGTTAAGTATAATATTGAATAGTATCAACTAATTTCATAACTTTTGTATCTCCTTTATTCGGTGCTTCATCATACTCCATTTTCACCTCGAAAAAGATATAAACATCATTAAAGTCTACACGTATTAAACTTCAACATTATTGAATAACGTCGTTTTTATAAATTCCAAATGGCCGGTTCTACTATATCGATCATAATGTCATTGGTCCACGTCAAGAAACTAAACAATGAGACGGTCGGATGGTCATTTAACTGAACACATACATATGTGAGTTGGAGGATCCGTCCATTAGAATATAGTCCACATCAATGATCCGTTATAACCCTAATAAACAGAAAACATGCTTTTCAATCGTAAAAATTTCAATAATCAATTGTTATATTTTCATTTTTTTGAATAAAATTTAGTTACGACCAAGTTGCTATCATGACTTATAAACAAAACACTCGCAGGTAATGACGAACAATAATAACCTATAAACATATGAAGACCGTTAAAATAAAATGGTAAACGATAAGCTGTAGCATACATAACATCACCTGCTGGACCATATTTCTGAACCCAACAACTTTTGAGACTCACTTTCCGAACCTAACAAACGGCAAAAACAATAAGTAATGAAACACGATAAATACACCACCTTTCATAACCAAACAACTTTGAGGCATTGAATCACTTTTGGAATAGGTAAAAAACACAAGGAGCATTGATTTGCGAAAGTTAACAACTTTCAGTACTAAAACCACTTCATTTTGTATGTTACTCTTTGTAATCCTTTTGTATATGTACTCTAATTATTAATGGTATTCTGAAATACCTGTTTTTTGTGTTCCGTTCATGTTTATTTTTTCTACTTTGCAAAAGTTAATAGCATTGATTTCATCGATTATCTGAGCAAGTGATTTTTCGTCTTTGAGTATGTCCGTATGACTAATCCCACCAAGTTTAATCACCTTAAGTTTCTGATTTTCGTCGTCTCTCCACTCGTCTTCTAAAGCCAACAAGCTAACCATATTCACCGTCCCATCACCATCTCCATACACAATCTCGGGTTGCTCATCAAACCCTCGTTCATCATAATACAAAGTTTCTGCTGTCGGGACCCCATTTCCAACAATACATGTTATAGGCACACCTGGTGCGACCAAATTTTCGACTAAAGGTAATATCCGCGTCTCATAAGGGTGAACCCCTTGGGGATATCCGATATCTTGAAGAAATCTTGAAATGTCGAAAGAAGAGTAAGTTGAAGTTGGTGTGACAACCAATGGTGTTTGTTGAGGGAAATGTTTTTTTCGTGGCATGAGCCATAAATTACTCTCTGCACTTCGTTGCTCGTTTCTGACTAGCAACGGGTCCACCAAGGGAACGCCTAATGCGTTTCCAGAAGCAAAAGTTAGCATCTCGTCAACGGTCCCACCCCATGGCGCGGATAATGCTATGAAATGTTTAATGTACTTTTCGCGCCATGATTTTGGGTTGCGGTTGAGGAATTCTAGAACAAATACACCACCAAGACTATGTGAAATGAGAATAACAGGTTTTCCTCCATTTGAGTTACTTGCGTCTTCGATCAGTTGCTTTAGGTTTTCGAGGAAAGTCGACCCGACGTTACAAGGATGTCCTTCCGATGCTAAGCCGTAACGAAAGTCATAAGGAGCTCCGAAAAGAGTTTGACTATCTATGTAGCCAAGTTCTTGTAGAGACTCAACTAATGGTTTCATGTAACTCGTAATACGCCTGGAAAAAAATGTGACATTCGGATAAGAAAGGACCGTCTTTGAGAGTGAACGAGGTGATTATTATTATTTTTTATGTCAATTTATTACTAATTATTATACTCGTTAATAAAGTCCAATATTATTTTGTTTCACTCTCTTATAAAGGGCATCCAAAAACTCAGGAACGACTTTAGGAAAATGAAATGCGGGCTTACTTGAGAGACGGATCAAGGCAAAGAAGCGACTGAGTCGAACCAAAACGAGACACCCTAGTCTCAATCCCAGGTGCATTTCTATAATCATCCAATACTTCGTCATAGTAAAGCGTCATACGATCAGCAAAACACTCGGTCAACGGTTTTATCAACACTCCCGAATCAAACCACAGCCTAAACCACCCTCCATCTTGTTTCTTAAGTGGGTAGAACTTATTGCATAACCAACTAGTCGCCTTATACTCCTTTGTGAACCGCGCCTCGAGCTGGTTCCCACCGGCTCCAGGAACTAGAACCACGGGATAGTTTATTTTCGCGTTACAAGTGGAAGGGACTATAGCTAGTATGGTAGTTATAAAGACCATCGCAACTAAAAATGTGTTTTCTCCCATAGTACTAGGAATGGGACATTATTGTGGGTTGGTTTTAAAGATGAAAAAATGTGGTTGTGAGACAACAACGTAGGCTTATCCAAATGTACAAGGAGATATATCGATTTGTAGAAACATTATAATGTCGAACGTGTTTCTATCAACACCATAAGTCATGTTTAACAAACTATTATTCCTCGTTTTGTTCTTTTTAATCCGTTGTACAATTCGGCAAAGTTGATCAAGTCTTGTCGACATGTTATGATGAAGCGTTATTTAGGTTATGTGGTCTGAAAATATAACTAGCTTGTATAAAGTTTTTTCTTCCAAATTTGATGCTTTAAACGTGAAAATTAACAACCTAACAAGTGAAATCATGATATCACGGCTTAAATCATTCAAAATCATGATATCACGGCTCGATATATATACAAATGGTATAAAGTACGGAACATTCAATTTATCAGTCGATATTAGTTGGTATCAGTATTTCGGTAATTTTGCTCACCCTTAGGATTACCCATTGGATAGAAGGATGATTTATGGTTTGTGCGTTGGTCCTTATGAGTTTATCTCTTTTATCCATGTAATAGGTTATGCCTCTTAATTACTTCTTTTTTGGTGTTGCTCGTTCGTTTTTGGACATTGGCTTGGAATATAGGATCAATTCGAACATACGCCAACAACAAACACTTTTAACTAATGATCTCGTTAAAAGACCAGGGATGAGAACAATACTCTTTTTGGAAGAACTTGAGGGGAATATCATTGAATGAGACAAGGACTTAGAAACGATATTGCTTTTATCGTCGTTTTGTAACACGACGGGGATGAGAATAATATTCTATTTTGGTTAGAGAAATGGGTAAGAGCGTATGAGAGTGGTAGGTGGGAATCGATGTAGGGATTGTTAAGGGAATTAAGGGCAAGGGTTTTAAGTTTAACGATTTTGTTCCTAATGCTCTACATGCGGCCAAGTAAGATACACAGAGGTGGCTATTAGACGACAAACTTCTTTACACCCTTGAAGAGCTTAAGGAAACGGCGGATGACTAAATATCCTACGCCATCTTTCAAGAAACAAAACAACATGGAGTAAAATCTATCCAAGAAACGTGTGCATATTTTCGCCAACTTCATCACGGAAGACTACCAATCTCAATCACTTACAAATCGATCTTCACTCTACATTATGTCTTTGCTACCAAAACAGCATAACAAAAGAAGCAACGATCGATTTGACAAGCAGTGGTATAGAGTACGATACGACTCAAAAAAAAAATAAAAAAAAATAATCTTTTATTACAAAAAAAAAACCACACGCATTTGACATTTTAATCCCATGTCTCTTCCACTCAACACACACTCATATTAATAACTTAAAAAAACCTATACATACATATATCTATATCTATACATCTGCATATCTTCAATCCTACGTTTATTACAAAATTCATTCAAATCCAATCACAATCACTTAAACCTCAAGCAAAATCTCTCCACAATTCCCTACTCAATTCACATTCTCAATCAAAACGATGTCGTTTGAGTTAGAAGAAGAAGAAGATTCCTTCGAGCACACACTTCTCGTGGTCCGCGAAGTCGCCGTTTTCAAAATCCCTCCGCGATCCACCAGCGGCGGTTACAAATGCGGCGAATGGCTCCAATCCGACAAGATCTGGTCCGGCAGGCTCCGCGTGGTCTCCTGCAACTCCCGCTGCGAGATCCGGTTAGAAGATCCGAATTCCGGCGATTTGTTTGCTGCTTGTTTTGTTAACCCTGGGCAACGAGAGACTGCCGTGGAATCGGTGCTTGATTCGTCTAGATATTTTGTTTTGAAAATTGAGGATGGGACGGGGAAACATGCGTTTATAGGGCTAGGGTTTACGGAACGAAACGAGGCGTTTGATTTTAATGTTGCGTTATCGGATCATGAGAAGTATGTGAAACGAGATGGTGAGAAGGATGTAGTTGGTGATGGTGAGGAGGATGATGAGAGTAGGATTAATATTCATCCTGCTGTTAATCATAGATTGAAGGTATTGTTTACTTAAAACGCATACATTAGGTTAATTAACTTCATTACTTAAAGCGCGTAATTCAAATTTATATTGAACTCTATTGTATGAATTTAACTTAGAAATGTACATTAAGTTAGTCGGCTTAAAACACGTAATTTGACTTTGCTGTGAAGTCTACTGTATGTATCTGACAAAAACGAGTGTAATTAGATAAGTGTACATTAGTTTAGTCAACTTAAAACTCGTAATTTTACTTCACTATGAAGTTTAATGTATGTATTAAGTTTAAGTGTTACTTGATTAGTGTGCCTTAGGTTGATCAACTTAAAAAGCGTAATTTGACTTTATTGTGAATTTTATTGTATGTAACTAATTTAAAACACGTGTAATTGGATAAGTGTATGTTGGGTTCGTCAACTTACATTGTGTAATATGACTCTACTCCCAAGTCTATTGTATATATGTAACGAAAAACGCTAGGTTAGTCAACCTAAAACGTGTAATTAGACTAAATCTGAAGTCTCTTCTATGTATGTAATTTAAAATGTGACTAATTGGATAAGTATACGTTAGGTAAATCAACTTAAAAAGCTTCTAATCACAGTTATTACATACATAGAAGTTAATTAGAGCCTATTGATATGAACCTCATTAGCTTTAAATGTTGAATAATTGTGATTAATTTCATTTGGAAGTTAATTAGAGCGAAATCTGTTGCATAATGTTGCTGGCAGTTGAGTGATAACTATTATGTAATCTGTAGTATTCTGTACTATATATATTTGTTGCCTTCGCAACAAAATTAAATTTCCGGTCATATCATCACGATTCACAAAAATAGATGGAAACTTTTTAGATTTTCACATTAGTGATTGAAAATATTGTTGATAATTGAACACTTGTTATTTATTTCGTTTGGAAGTCATGAAAATTGTTGATTTCGAGAGATAATGATTGGGGTTTCCGCTAGATTTGATAGGTGGTTCTGATTGGTAAATGTTTTTGCAGTTTAGTAAGTAGATATAAAGCGAAGCTTGCTGCCTTGTTGGTACCATATACTGTAACTATAAGGTTTTTAAGTCATGTAATCGTGATCCGCATATCCCGAGTGATTTTACGGAGATCTTTAACAGGGAGATGTAGTAAATTTGGATAAGAAAATATCCCTGAAATTCGCATGCCAATAATGCTCATCGTGATGTGATACCTTTTGTTTTGAATTCATTTATCAGTGAATGGCAGAATGCTAACTCTAACTTAATTGCTTTCCCGAAAGCCCATTTTTTTTGGCTTATGAGCTTTTTGTGACTTATAACTGGATAATAAACTCATAAGCTGAAAAATAAGCCTAGAAATATGCTAAGCCGAAACAATTAAGCTCATAAGCCCGGAAATTAGATATAACAAACACCCCCTTGGTAAGTAGAATAGTAGATATAATGCGAAACGTGTTGTTTCATGTTATTTATTTCCTATGCAAGTTTCACTGTTTCAGGTCATATTATTGTGTTAGAGATGATCAAGTTTAATCCCTGTAACTCGACTAATTGGTATATCGAACATTGAGAAGAAGATGCCAGCTAATGTGGTAATAAATCGATAATTAAAGCTTAGGTTAGAGGTAGATATCACAATCTTGGATAGAAAAATATCTATAGAAACAATTTTTCAATGATAATAGTGGTGATTAACTGATTATAATTTGATACCATTTATTTCTGTTTTGAGTTAATCTATAAAAAAAATTGCTAACTTCAAGCATTGTTTATTTTAGGAAGGTGAAACAATTCGGATAACTGTCAAAAACAAACCAGCTAGTGGAGCTGGAATGCTTTCGGCTGCTGGATTGTCCGGTGGTGCTTCAGGAACAGAAAAGATTAAGCCGTTAAGTCTTGCTCCTCCACCTGGTGCCACGAAAAGTAGACCAGCTGGAACAGAAAAGATTAAGCCACTAAGCCTTGCTCCTCCACCTACCGCTTCTGGGAAAATTAGGTCTCCTATCCCGCCCCCACCCAACGATCCTGCGGCTGTTAAAGGATATAAGGAATCTGCAAGGCATTCTACAGATGCTTTCACCGATTTCTCTCAGATTGAGGTATATTTAACATAACATATATGATTTCCAGTGCTTTTATGTTCTTCAAATTTTTAATTCCAGCTTCGGTCCTTTTATTTTGGGCAAGTCTCAAAAAAATAATAATAGACTAAGATTCTGAGGTTTCTATAAAAAATAATAATTTAAAACATTATAATTTTCTAAGAAAGGCTATAAAATATATATTTTACTCATGATGCTTAAGGAGAGAGTAAATATACATGCATCTTTAATTACTAAAAATTAAAAAACCAATTTGGCATCAGAACCATCAAAGAACGAAGAACTAATGTTACGTCACCAACTTTTCAGCTAACAGAATGATTAATCAAAATTTGGAATGTACTTACGCCATATGATCTATTAACTATCAAATTTGTATTTCGTTAATTAGTATAAAAACATAAGTAATCAAACTAGTCAACAAATAGTTTTATATAGAAACAAATAGGTCTTTGTTTTCAAAGTATTCATAAAATACAGATGAGAAGTTGAGCTAACATTCCCAAATTCAATAAAATTCCTACCAACTTATCTACTTATCGACTTGTCATCACTATTTTCCTCATACGATATTGCCTATATAAATTTAAAGCAACACAAGCATCTTCATTCTCAAGCCAACTAGAAACACTTTCAGAGCTTCTTATTCATCAAATCCTCTACACTTTCCAACAACAATGGTACATTACAATCTCAGTTCGTTTCTTGTGATGCTATTGTCCATCACTTTAGTATTAAGCAGTGGTGGGATGGTTTCTGGGGCACGTAATCTTTTGGAGGTACCCGAACTCCCAAAGCCTGAGATCCCAGTGCTTCCAAAGCCTGAAGTTCCAGAGCTTCCGAAGCCCACACTTCCCCAAGTTCCAAAGGTTGAGGTGCCTGTGGTTCCAAAGCCTGAAGTTCCAGAGCTTCCAAAGCCAGAAGTTCCCGAGCTTCCAAAGCCAAAACTTCCTGAGATTCCCAAGCCTGAGGTCCCTGTGGTTCCAAAGCCTGAAGTTCCCGAGCTTCCGAAGCCTAAACTTCCTGAGATTCCAAAGCCCACTATTCCTGAGATTCCTAAGCCTGAGGTCCCTGTGGTTCCCAAGCCTGATGTCCCCGAGCTGCCAAAGCCAACTCTTCCGGTTGTTCCAAAACCGGAGGTTCCTGTGCTAAAAAAGCCCGAAGTTCCCGAGCTTCCAAAACCCACATTTCCCGAAGTTCCAAAGGTTGAGGTGCCTGTGGTTCCAAAGCCTGAAGTTCCCGAGATTCCCAAGCCTGAAGTTCCCGAGATTCCCAAGCCTGAAGTTCCAGAGGTTCCAAAGCCTGAGGTCCCCGTGGTTCCAAAGCCAGAGGTCCCTGTGGTTCCAAAACCAGAGGTTCCAGTGCTTAAAAAGCCTGAACTTCCCGAGCTTCCAAAACCCTCTCTTCCAGTGATTCCTAAGCCTGAGTTCCCAGAGCTTCCAAAGCCCACACTTCCAGAGATTCCGAAACCAGAATTACCAAAGGTTCCAGAGATCCACGACCTGCCTAAGCCCACATTACCAACCATTCCAGAGTTTCCTGTCCCTTCCCTACCCCATCCTTAGAGAAGTGCTATTGTGAAATCATGTGATTTTTATTCACTTTTCTACTATTTAAGTTCTTCATCATTTCAGACCGGTCCAGATGAAGACTGAATGATTCTTTCTTTGTTAATTTCTGTTGATGTGTTGTATGTGATTTGTTATTGGATTTCATATATGGTTAATATAATATTTCGTATACATGATATACATACTTTGTTTAATCTGTTGGATATATTTCATCTAGATATATTATAAATATCATATTGATTGCAAGGGAAAGCTGCATTCGGTTTATAATGTGTAGTATATATGAAATATCCATCTTGACCCCGCCCTATTCTGATCCGTACTAAAGTTGATCTATTTCAGTTCAAACTCATTTTCACCTATTACCCGACCCGCCCATATTAGCACCTTAATAAAATTAGTTTATTTCAGTTCGATCCCATTAGTTAGATTGTGCTCTATAGTCTATGTAGGGTAGAGTAGGATGCTGCATACGATAACATCCTATGAAGTTATTTTGTTTCTACTATAATCTGAATTTGTAATAACTCTTCGTTGATTGAGAATATCTACATCTATAATCTGAATACATAATAGCTAGTACGATAATCAAAATAAAATTTGAGGTGGCAAAATGGGTGGATATGGCCTACAGGTCAAAATTAGTAATCTTTTGCTGTAGGCAGAGGGGCTGGGTTGGTTTTAAAACACTTTCTGTGCAAATAATTTAGAGTTTTACACATATATAAGTTTTCTTTTTTATCGACACTTCCCATGGATGCAGAGAAATCTTCCTTCAACGGCTGTATCTGGATCTGGATCCGCTCAAAGTAAAACCACGGCAGGTGGATGGGCAGCATTTTGACTGTCTGACTCTGAAGTGTAATACGTGATGAGTGTTCAACATCTTTTCTTCTGTTATGTTCGGCAAATCAAAATAGGTACAACAGAAGGCGCAATACATACTGTCCATTATTACAAATATTTGTAACGGGAATATGTTGATGATACACTTTGTACAATGTGCATTATCTACTCGACTTTGTATTTCATATTTATATGTGCTAGTGGAGGTTCCATTTTACTTGGCTATTTTTTCGCTACTAGTTGACCTTGACATTCCTCTAGGTAATGATAAAACGAGACAACAAAGTGAAGGGAATTTGGTGTTTTTCTCTTAATCACAAAGTAAATGCAAAACAGAACACCCATTGTTTTCAGTTTGAAGGACAACAATCGTTCCATCTCGGACGGTGCTTGAAGTTTATAAGTTGAAAATTGGATACATTGCAGAATTGGATTGAGAATCTGATTCTAACACTTAAAAATATATTTTCTGTTAAATCTTCTGATAAATTGGTCTTGAAAAGTCAGAGAACCCAAAAATAAGATATCGTAAGATTGCATATGATATTACAGTCAACGCGTGTATCGAGTAGTGTCAAGTGTGTGTTGGCGTAAAATATGGTCACACGATCTGACACTATATACTCTGTCCATGACGTCAAGAGTAGTCACGCATGAGTACGACTTGCACAATTTTAATGGATTTTCGTACGATATGCAGACCGACCCGTAATATATGAGTGCCGTTCTGAAAAGTTTCTCAAACATAGAAGCACAAGATAGTATTAAAACTACGAAAATGGTTAGGTTGAAAATCCAATCTTAAGACATTCATTTGTTATTCTTCCCGCCATTCGCTTGATGTAGAGAACACAAATCAGCCCGTGTGACATACTTATGTGTCCAGATACAAAAGTGGTCTAATTCAGACCTCACTCTTGTAAATGTAACGATTGTTGGCACCAATCGAGACTTAGGTTTTGGGTCCGTTAACAGCAAGCATACATAAATATATTGGAGAAAGATAACTCGGTAATAAAACCTGCGAACATAAACACACAATTTTTAAACATGTCACAATTATTTTCATTTGACATGTATCTATTGCAGTTATTAACAGGCAAGGCTGCAATTCCAGTTCTTTAGAGCCATTCTAAGAAAAAGGCATCAACATCTTTAGCAACTTTGTTTCGGTATCAAAAACATCAAAGAACGAAAAGGTATGTTACGTCACCAACTTTTTCGCTAATATTCAAAAGATACAGATGAGAAGTTGAACTAACTACATATTCCCAAATTCAATATAGTTTCTACCAACTTATCTACTTATCGACTTGTCATCGCCATTCTACTCATACGATATCGTCTATATAAATCTAAACCAACACAAGCATCTTCATACATTCTCAACTCGAAACAGTTTCATAGCTTCTTATTTCTCAAATTCTCTACACATTTTGACAACAATGGTACATTACAATCTCAGTTCGTTTCTTGTGATACTATTGTCCATCACTTTATTATTAGTCAGTGGTGGGATGGTTTCTGGGGCACGTAATCTTTTGGAGGTACCCGAACTTCCAAAGCCTGAGATTCCCGTGCTTCCAAAGCCTGAGATCCCAGTGCTTCCAAAACCTGAAGTTCCAGAGCTTCCAAAGCCTACACTTCCTGAATTTCCAAAGGTTGACGTACCCGTGGTTCCCAAGCCTGAAGTTCCCGAGCTTCCAAAGCCCAAACTTCCTGAGATTCCTAAGCCTGAAGTTCCAGAGGTTCCAAAGCCTAATGTTCCCGAGCTTCCGAAGCCAACTCTTCCTGTTGTTCCAATACCAGAGGTTCCAAAACCCACACTTCCAGTGATTCCAAAGCCTGAGTTCCCAGAGCTTCCAAAGCCGACACTTCCAGAGATCCAGAAACCCGAGCTGCCAAAACCAGAATTACCGAAGTTTCCAGAGATCCATGACCTGCCTAAGCCCACATTACCGACCATTCCAGAGTTTCCTAAGGAGTTTCCAGTCCCTTCCCTTCCCCATCCTTAGATACGTGCTATCGTGAAATCTTATGATGTTTATTCACTTTTCTACTATTTAAGATCTTCATCATTTCAGACCGGTCCATTTGTTAAGACCGAATGATTCTTTCTTTGTTAGTTTCCATCGATGTGCTGTATTTCATATATAATATTTCGTATACATGATGATATAGATACTTTGTTAAATCTGTTTGATATATTTTGCCTAGACGTATTATAAATATTGAATTAATGGCAATGGAAAGCTGCATCGCGTATTATTATACGTAGTACACGTACAATATCCATTCTGACCCAGCCTATTCTGATCCGTCTAAAACTGATCTATTTCAGTTTAAAGTTTGAACCCATTTTCACCTGTTACCTGACCCGACCATATCAGTACCTTTATAATCCGATGACATTATTTTGTTTCTACTATAATTTGTATTCGTCATAACTATACGTTGATTTATTGAGGATATCTACATCTATAAGGAAAATGTACATTGGTATAATCTTTAGCTAGTGCGATAATACGTGATGAGTGTTCAACATCTTTTCTCTGTTATGTTCGGCAAATCAAAATAGGTACAACAGAAGGCGCGATGCATACTGTCCATTGTTACAAATATTTGTAACGGGCATATGTTGATGATACACTTTGTACAATGTGCATTATCTACTCGACTTTGTATCTTTCATATTTATATGTGCTAATGGAAGTTCCATTTTACTTGCCTATTTTTTTTCGCTACTAGTTGTCGTTGACAATCTTCAAGGGAATGATAAAACGAGACAAAACGAAGTGAAGGGAATGAATTGTTTATAGTTAGAAGGCTAGCTATTGCTCAAATTTCGCTATAAACGTTTTTCAACAATCTTCCATCTCAGATGGTGCTTGAAGTTTCAAGTTGAAAACTGGATACATTGCAAAATAGTTCGACTTGTTAACACCAAGCGTATACATATTTTTAAGGAGTCTTTGCCAACTTATGTAGGTGATGTTACTATCTAAATCTAACAATTTTTTTTATTTTTAAATATTTACAACGAGATCTTTTTGTTAAGGGCTTACACAAGTATTATCATTGTAACAACGAGGGAGTTACCCGTGTGTTGTATCGGAGCCTCATTTGCAATAATAATAAAAAAAAATTCAAAACTTAAACAAAGAAAAACTCCGACCTTTTTTTTTATATAAAATTAAGCACCATACATACTAAACGTTAACACAAACCTCCTTATGAATTAATATTTAAAAAGGAGAAAAATACAAAAAAAAAAATTATTATTTCAAACCACGGTTCGGCTCAAACCATTCGGCTCAAACCATTCGGCTCAAACCATTCGGCTTATGAATAGTAACCAACAAAGTTGGTTAATGTTAGTATTTAAATCAATTTGATGATGAACTTGACCGAGACCCATTCTTACCCGATCCAAATATAGAATCGAGTGAATCTATAAACAAGACTGATCCACCCAAATAAGCAAGGTCAGCCCTATGGGCTTTGGGTGGGCGACCGCATATGGTATCACTATACGGAGAGACATACTTTTTCAAATGTATATGTAACAACGTGATTTCTAAAATTCTCGAATTTCAAAAACTTTTTACTTTATCATAGTTAAATGCGCAAAACGTGATTAATAAAATATTTTAATTTCACAACCGCGGTTCTAAATAGAAACAACGAGTTACTTCAGAACACTTTAAAATATTACATGATAGTTATGTAATATATTTGCTTTAAAACTTTATATATAAAAATTTTTAACTCAACACATGGCGTGGATTACAAGTCTCAAAAAGGAAAGGTAACTACCCCACAATGCCCGCTCATCAAATCAATTCCTGCTAAGGTGCCTACGAGCAAAAAACACATTTTGAAAAACACGTATCAGCAAAGCTGGTGAGTAATCAGGGTAATTAATAATATAGAACAGGTTTTTAATGAAAACACGCCCCTTGTCCGTAAAATTGGTTTGTTCGTGCTATATTATAGCTTAGGTCCATCTCTAACTTTTTGGAAGCCTTGGGCGAAACTATCAGAAAACAAAAATGAGGCCATAAAAGTATAACGAGTAACAAAGCACTATTATTCAAGTATGTTTCTATACAAACTCCTTAATGAAGTCTTTTTACTCAAACGTTTTTTAACTGTCATGTTTAATTGATATCATGCTAACAGAGGCGGAGCCAGAGATTTTTTTCTCGCGGGGGTAAAGTAACGAATATTTATCAAGTGGATAAATTTTCATTATTCACGAGGGGGCAAAACTCTAAAAATAATACATATATATATAACTACTTTTTAAGTTGCAAAAGATGTTTAGTTGGGGCAACTTCTAGTCTGCCCCGTCATGACTCTGCCCCCTGATTGTCAAGCTTAAAACAACTATCATCTACCTTACTAGGTGGATCTATGTTTGACGAACTTTTTACAGTTACTACCTTTTTTTTTTTTTTTCTTTCTTTTTTCGTGTATATGATTGATTCACATTACTTGCTAAGATATCTATTAAACAACATACACAACTTGCAAAGACGCTTAAATAATTTATATTCATAAGTTGATCATTTTCTTTTAAATGGTAAATAAATTTTTTATTATTCATATTCATAAGTTGATCATTTTCTTTTGAACGACAAATTAAGTTTATCACGGTAAAAACGGTGTATATATATTACACTAGTATTTTTCGATGTCCGTGTATGAATGGTTTTTTTTGACTTTTACACTAATACAAAACCTTGCAAGAGGCTAGTGATTATGGTACACCAATGAAACTATGGAGAGAACGAAAAGCTACACCAAGAGAACCCTCGTAGATCCAACACCCAAACACAACCCTAAACTTTACGAAAAGCTACACAAATAGAATGTTGTCATGGCATTATCATCTTGTCTTGTTATCTTACCGGCGTAACATAAACACATGCGGAATGGTCTAATAGTTGTCAAAATTGCTATCCATGTGCATAATAAGAGAATGAAATGGGGAAATGTTTATTACCACCAACTAGGCGAAGGAAGAACAAATAGTTCATCATGGTTGTCATGTTGAAGGTAGTACAAGCGATTGGAACTGTTCAAGTCCTACTCGTTTGCGACTATTCTTGACGTGAGCACATAATGACACTAGTAACTCCACACATACACCGACTTGAATATCTGCAATCTTATCATACCTCATTTTTGGTTATCTGGTTTCAGAGACCAAAGGTTTAACGTGAAAAATACTTTAAGTGTTAGAATTAGATTCTTAGCCGAGTGTAAGTTAAGAGACCCGAGATGTCAGTCACCAAGATAACTTTAAGAAATTCCCTTCCCTTCCCTTCAAATTTTCTTTATCATTTCTTTGAGGATCATCGACAGCAACTGTTAAATCTATCGTTCTAATATGTAGCAGTATATACTATATAGGAAGCAATCTCACTAATATATGGTTTCAATGAAGGTGCTAATATGGGCGGTTAGGGTAACAGGCCGGTGAAAATGGGTTCAAACTGAAATAGATCAAATTTAGTACGGACCATAATAGGCCGAGTCAGGATAGATATTGAATGTGTACTACACAAAATAACACACGATGAAATGTATCTAGATGAAATATATCAGACAGATTTTAAAAAGTATCTATATCATGTACACGAAATATTATATAAATGATATATAAAATCCATTAATAAAGCAAATACAACACATCAGCGGAAATAACAAAGAAATAATGATTCGGTCTTCATCTATGAATCGGTCTGAAATGATGAAGATCTTATATAATAGTAGAAAAGTGGATAAACACACAAGATTTCACAATAGCATTTCTCTAAGGATGGGGTACGGAAGGGACAGGAAACTCTGGAATGGTCGGTAATGTGGGCTTAGGCAGGTCATGGATCTCTGGAACTTTTGGTAATTCTGGTTTTGGCAGAATTGGCAGCTCGGGTTTCGGGATCTCTGGAAGTGTCGGCTTTGGAAGCTCTGGGAACTCAGGCTTTGGAATCACTGGAAGTGTGGGTTTTGGAAGCTCGGGAACTTCAGGCTTTTTAACCACGGGAACCTCTGGTTTTGGAACAACCGGAATAGTTGGCTTTGGAAGCTCGGGAACATCAGGTTTTGGAACCACTGGGACGTCAGGCTTTGGAGCCACAGGGACTTCAGGCTTGGGAATCTCAGGAAGTTTAGGCTTTGGAAGCTCTGGAATTTCCGGCTTGGGAACCACAGGAAGTGTGGGCTTTGGAAGCACTGGGATCTCAGGTTTTGGAAGCACTGGAATCTCAGGTTTTGGGAGTTCGGGTACCTCCAAAAGATTACGTGCCCCAGAAACCATCCCACCGCAGAGTAATACTAATGTGATGGACAATAGTATCACAAGAAACGAATTGAGGTTATAACGTACCATTGTTGTTGAAAGTGTTTCGAGTTGGCTTGAGAATGTATGAAGATGCTTGAGTTGGTTTAGATTTATATAGACGAAATCGTACGAAGAGAATGGTGATGACAAGTCGATAAGTAGATAAGTTGGTAGAAATTGTATTGAAACGGAATGGTTAGCTCAACTTCTCATCTGTATCTGATGAATATTTTGAAAACAATGATCTATATGTTTATTTATATTAATTATTTGTTTGACTAGTTTAAGTACTTATGTATTTTTAGACTAAATCATGAAATACGTACATTAAATCATATAGCGAAAGTAAAGTGTAAATTTCTTTTAATTTGCTTATAGGAATATGAGTCATGCAAGCTTCTTCTGATTCCGGTGGGAAAATGGGCGGTTTGGTAACCATTTCGGGTTTAAATGGGTTTTGCTAATTTAAACATTTTTTTAAGCTAACACGTTAATTTGACCTGTTGAAGCTAAAACAGGAATGTCTTTGAAGGAGGACGACTACGAAAAAAGCATCAACAAAGATATAATTTTTACTCGTGATGCTTATGAAGAGAGTAAATATCGATAGCAATTTACTTACTTAGGTAACTTTGATTCGGTATCAAAAACATGAACGAGCGAAGAACTAATGATAACTCGCCAACTTTTCAAAATATTCATAAGATAAAGATGAGAAGTTGAACTAACCATTCCAAATTTCAATATAATTCCTACCAATTTATCTACTTATCGACTTGTCATCACTATTCTCCTCATACGATTCTGTCTATATAAATCTAAAGCAACACGAACAAGTACATACATTCTCAAGCCAACTAGAAACAGTTTCATAGCTTCTTATTCCTTGAACTCTCTACACATTCTAACAACAATGGTACGTTACAACCTCAATTCGTTTCTTGTGATACTATTGTCCATCACTTTAGCATCAAACAGTGGTGGGATGGTTTATGGGGCACGTAATCTCTTGGAGGTACCCGAACTCCCAAAACCTGAGATCCCCGTGCTTCCAAAGCCTGAAGTTCCCGAGCTTCCAAAGCCCACACTTCCCGAAATTCCCAAGGTTGCGGTGCCTGTGGTTCCAAAGCCTGAAGTTCAGGAGCTTGAGAAGCCCACAATTCCCGAGGTTCCAACGCCTAAAGTTCCAGAGGTTCCAAAGCCTGAGGTCCCTGTGGTTCCAAAACCAACTCTTCCTGTTGTTCCAAAACCAGAGGTTCCTGTACTTAAAAAGCCTGAAGTTCCCGAGCTTCCAAAACCCACACTTCCTGTGATTCCAAAGCTTGAGTTCCCAGAGCTTCCAAAGCCCATCCTTCCAGAGATTCCGAAACCAGAATTACCAAAGGTTCCAGAGATCCACGACCTGCCTAAGCCCACATTGCCGACTATTCCAGAGTTTCCCAAGGAGTTTCCTATCCCTTCCCTACCCCATCCTTAGAGACGTTCTATCGTAAAATCTTGCAACTTTTGTTAACTTTTCTACTATTAGTACCGTTTAAGATCTTCATCATTTCAGACCAGTCCATTAACGACGACTGAATATATCCTTTCTTTGTTAATTTTCGTTGATGTGATGTATGTGATTTATTATTGGATTTCATATATCGTTTATATATTATTTTGTAAACATGATATACATACTTTGTTATAACTATGTTTGATACATTTCATCAAGATAAATTATCTAGCTACTCGACCATGTATTTCATATTTATATGTGCTAATGGAAGTCCCATTTAACTTGCTTACCTTTTTCGCGATGATCCTCAAAGTAATGATAAAAGAAAATTCGAAGGGAAGGGAATTCAATATGCATCTCGGGTCTCTTAACATATAAAGTTTTTTAACGTTAAACCTTCTAATACAGATTGGTCTCTGAAAGCCAGAACCAAAAAATGAGGTATGATAAGATTGAAGATATTCAAGTCGACGTACGTGTTGAGTTAGTAGTGTCAGTGTGTGCACATGTCAGGAATAGTCACAAACGAGTAGGACTTGGATAGTTCTAAACTTCATTTAGTCAACACGTATCAGCTTACGTATGTACGTAACTTTAACGTGACAACGATGATGAACTATTTTGTTCTTTCTTCGCCTAGTCGGTGGTTGTAGCATTCCCCCGTTTCATTATCTTATTATGAACATGGAAAGCCTTTTTGACAACCATTAGAACATTCCGCACGTGTTTATGATAACAAAAGAAGACGAAGATGTCATGACAAGATTCTCTTGGTGTAGCTTTTCGTAAAGTTTAGGGTTGTGTTTGGCTGTTGGATCTACGAGGGTTCTCTTGGTGTAGCTTTTCGTTCTCACGATTTAAGTTTCATTGGTGTACTTTAATCCCTAGCTTCTTGCATGGTTTTGTATTAATAAAACCTAATTTGCCGTTCAAAAGAAATTAATCATATATTCACTAAGATAAGAAAAACAAGGTAGCACAAAGTTCGTGAAACATAGATGCAACCACTTAGAATGAAATGGTTGTTTTAAGGTCTAATTTAGACCTGTCACTCGTGTACACGTGAACGCTTGTTCGCACCAATTGAAAATTATGATTTTGGTCTGTTGGAACATATTCGTCATTGTTTGTAGTTTGTACTTAGTTTAAAAATATGTCGTGAAGTGTAGAATGTATATAGATCATATCGAGTTGTAAAGTGTATCATCGCATTTATGGGTTGTTACGCATCGTGTTGTGCAGGCAACACGTGAGTTGCGCAACACCACTTCTGGTGTTGCGGTTCCGTAACAAATTAAGGTTTTATGTCACCTATACATACCCCAACTACCAGTCATAAATGCAGCTGTTTTAGAGAGAGAAAACTGGTGTTACGTAACCCAAGAGCTTACCTTGCGCAACACCATCTCGAGCGGTCCAAAGTCTTTGTAACCATTTGTATATATTATCCGTATTGTAAACCTTTACGTAAACTTAATAATATCAATCATTCGGTTATTTGAGTGTTACAACAATATAAAGTCACTTTAAAGTAATTTTACGACTTTCTAGTGATTGGTCCAAATCAAGATACAACGAGGGTGACCAACATGGTCCAAACATAAATTCAATATTCAATATTTAAACATGATACAACCATATTCATTTTGACAACAATTCCGGTTTTTATGAGCCATGCTAAGGATATTATTTTTACTTATGATGCTTAAGAAATGAGAGTATACATCGATAGAAATTTAATCCCTTTGGGTTCATGGTCTACCAAAACATCAAAGAATGAAGAACTAATGAGCATTTGTTGAGGTAACTAAGCAAATATCATATATGTTAACTTAAGAAGAGAGTATATATCGATATAATTTTGTGATTCGGTATCAAAAACATTAAAGAAACGAAGAACTAACGATAACTCACCAACTTTCAAGATATTCATCAGATACAGATGAGAAGTTGAACTAACCATTCCAAATTTCAATATAATTCCTACCAATTTATCTACTTATCGACTTGTCATCACTATTCTCCTCATACGATTATGTCTATATAAATCTAAAGCAACACGAACATGTACATTCATTCTCAAGCCAACTAGAAGCAGTTCCATAGCTTCTTATTCCTTAAACCTCTCTACACATTCTAACAACAATGGTACGTTACAACCTCAATTCGTTTCTTGTGATACTATTTTCCATCGCTTTAGCATCAAACAGTGGTGGGATGGTTTACGGGGCACGTAATCTTTTGGAGGTACCCGAAATTCCAAAGCCTGAGATCCCAGTTCTTCCAAAGCCTGAAGTTCCAGATCTTCCAAAGCCCACACTTCCCGAAGTTCCAAAGGCCGAGGTACCTGTGCTTCCAAAGCCCAAACTTCCTGAGATTCCCAAGCCTGAACTTCCAGTGGTTCCAAAGCCTGAAGTTCCAGAGCTTCCGAAGCCCACACTTCCTGAAGTTCCAAAGGACGGGGTGCCTGTGGTTCCAAAGCCTGAAGTTCCCGAGCTTCCAAAGCCCAAACTTCCGGAGATTCCAAAGCCTGAAGTTCCAGAGGTTCACAAGCCTGAGGTCCCTGTGGTTCCAAAGCCAGAGGTCCCTGTGGTTCCAAAACCTGATATTCCCGAGCTGCCAAAGCCAACTCTTCCCGTTGTTCCAAAACCAGAGGTTCCTGTACTTAAAAAGCCTGAAGTTCCCGAGCTTCCAAAACCCACACTTCCTGTGATTCCAAAGCCCGAGTTCCCAGAGCTTCCAAAACCCACACTCCCCGTGATTCCAAAGCCTGAGTTCCCAGAGCTTCCAAAGGCCACAGTTCCAGAGATTCCGAAACCAGAGCTGCCAGTTCTTCCAAAACCAGAATTACCAAAGGTTCCAGAGATCCCTTCCCTACCCCATCCTTAGTTAGAGAAGTGCCATTGTGAAATCGTATAATTTTTATTCACTTCCCTACTATTTAAGATCTTCATCATTTCAGACTGGTCCATTGACGATGACTGAATGATTCTTTCTTATTGTGTTGTATTTTATATAATCGTTATTATATCTATTTTGTATTCATGGTATAGATACTTTGTTAAATCTGTTTGATATATTTCATCTAGTTATATTGCATCAGGTATCATTATGCGTAGTACACATTACATACAATATCCGTTCTTACCCGTCCTATTCTGATTCGTACTAAGTATGGAGAAACTAATTAATCATTGATAACATATATAAGTGACTTAATAGTAAGTCAACTACTCTAACTATTCGCTACTAGCAACACATAGTAGCGACTAGGAAACGTGGCTGAGGATCTGATTCTAAACACTTAAAATTTTAAAAGTAATTTATAGTAAATCTTCTATCAGATTGCAGATGATACTCTAGTCAATATATGCGTTATGTGGAGTAGTTTTAAATGTGTGTTGACGTCAAGAATTGTCCCAAGAACGAACATGAAAGATCGTACATGATGTCAAGATTAGTCACAAACGAGTATGACTTGCATGGTTTTAATGGAATGTCTTATGTTATGGCCTTTCAAAGGTACCTTCAACGTAACAACAGGGCCGGTCTCGAGAATTCGAGTGCCCTGTGTCAAATATAAAAATGGGTCCTAAAAAATACTAAACTTAAAAGAAAATAAGGAATAAAACTCGAACTTGAAACCAATTGGATTTTTCTAACACCCTTTACCGGTTAAACTAAGTAATTTTTATCTAAAAATACCTATGTTTACTGTAATATCCCAAATTAAAATACATATTTTGATTCTTCTTTAATAATAAGCTTAAATATTTTTAATAACTAAATAAATGTATGATTTAATCTTATATTTCAAACATGTCTAAATTCATAAAAAGACCTTCTGATACTATGACATTATAACCTACTCTACTTGAGTTTAATCACCAATTTAATCACCATTACTTACAAATTTATTCATCCTTTATCTTTAATCTAATGACCATTTTTATTAGAGACCATCCATTATCTTTTATGCTACAATTTCAAAGAAATTCTTGAATTTTCACACTCCCTCCCATCAATTTCTAGCCCCAAAATTATTCCATCTTTTGATTACTAAATTGCAAAGGGTTTTGATTCATTTTGATGATAAAAACAAGGTTGTTGTGAGGTCTAATTGATAAGGTAGGTAATGTTTCTATTTTATTTTGTTCCACATTTGTAAGATTATATGATAATTTTATAAACTCTAATATTATGAAATGAAACATTCGTGTCTAAACTTGGTTTAACATTTCAAACTTTCCGTGGTCAAAATACAAGAAAATTATGGGGATTTTAAGAAAACTTATAACTTTGAAATAATATGAATTATATATATATTTTTACACTTCATAAACAAATTAGAAAATAATCTTATATAAATTTATAAGCGGATATTTCTATTTGATTGTGTCCTAATATTTTCGTTTGTTAGATATCTTTCGGAGATCGTTTATTCGGTAAACTTTATTCGAATCGAATGCTTTTTGTTGGAAATTAAGGTACGGATATTCTTAGCCTCCTTTATCTTGTTCGTATTATTATTAGTACGGATATTCTTAGTCTCTTTTATCTTGTACGTATTATTATTGGTACGAATATTCTATACATTATATGTATATTTGGTGATCTTTCGTTTGGTTATCATTGTGATTATTTTTATGAATATTCCATACATTTATATGTATTTTTGTTGTCTTCGTTCGATTGATTATTGTTATGATTACTTGTACGGATATTCTAAGTCTATTTTAAATATTTTCTCTTGTTCGTATAATTGTTTGTACGAATATTCCTAGTCTCTTTTAAATACTTTTATCTTATTTGTATTATTGTTGGTACGAATATTCTATACATTATGCATATTTGGTGTTTTTTTCGATTGATTCTTATTGTGATTATTGGTACGAATATTCGATACATTTATATGTATATTTGTTGTCTTCGTTCGATTGCTTATTTTTATGATTACTTGTACGGATATTATTTGCCTCTTTTTAGTATTTTTACCTTGTTCGTATTATTGTTGGTACGATATTTGATACATTTATATGTATATTTGTTGCTTTCGCTCGATTGATTATTTGTGATATTGATTATTTTGATTCTATGAATATTCCTAGCTTTCTTTTTAGTATTCATTTTGTTCGTGTTCATTCGATATCTTATTTGCCTCACTTTGATTCATAAGTTATTAATATTGATTCATACTTTGTTCGATACATCTTTGTTCTGATATACAAAGATTCTTAGTTCTTCTTACATGTGTTTCTTTTAATCATTTATATGGATATTTTATCTCTTAATAAACATCTATTGTTCGTAAAATGTATGTATAAATGTGTATCTTAATCTTTCTTTCGATTCGTACTTACCCTTATTGATTTCCTATTTTTATCAATTCATGTTTCCTTTGATTATTGGTACGAATTCCTTCTTATTATATGTTTTGACCATTTGAACGAATTTCCTATAAGTCGCTTTAAAATCCCGTTGAATGATTTGAAATACTATTGGTATGACATGTAAGTTTGCATAAAAGTTTGTTAAAGTTTTGTTTTCAAATCATATTACTATATATTGATCATTTGGTGTACTAACGATAATTTGTGATCATGTGTAGATTTGGAAATTATTAAAGTAAAAGTATTTTATGTGTCAAAAACTGTGTCTCGAAAATCCCTTCGAAAACAGCCCCCGAAAAAAGCCTCGATTATGTTCCCAAACAGCCCTGAATCTGTCCCAAAACAACCCCGAGAATGTCCCGAATCATCCCGGTGAAAAACACGAGTGAGTGTGGCGAATGGTACGGTGATTCGTATCGAGTGTTCCTCATTCCGTGTGGCTTTGCATGTCCCGATTCGGTCCCGTTAAGTTGTTATTTTGTAAATTTTTAATAATCTTGTTATGGTGACTCGTAACAAGAATTAGTCGAACGGTTGGGTAGACACGTGATTTTCAAACGAATGACCACATTATATAACATTTTGAGTTGGTGGTTAAACTATAATATCTATGTACATTAATTTATAACTTTTTATACATATTTTGAAGTCCTGTAATCACTTTTAAAAATTGTAAAAGTATTTCTTAAATTTATCATATATAAGTCGGTTAAAACGGTTTCGTAAAATATGTCTAAGAGTAACCTATCCATGGAAGTCCCATGGGGCGTTATTGTGATACCAATAATGTGGCATCGACCATAGATGTGTATTTTGTTATATCTACGATGTCTCTTTTTGTTTACCCGGATAATGGTAAGGTGCACTAAGTATTATTTGTTATAAGAGGCGTATGGATGGGTCCTAGGAATTTTGTGTGTTTGATGGTGGATGTTTATCGTAGTGTCATACGAAACGTTTGCACTTTTGGAAAGACTAGTGGTATGTGTTACCCTAAGATTTCATTTGATGTTTGTTACCTATTTGTTTGACTCTTTGTGCATTATTTTACGAGATTTATGTTTTTAACATGTGGATATATGTTGATAATATTTTGAATTATTGACGTTGGGTATTGTGGAATTATACATATCTGTATATTGTTTTGAAAATAAGTTTGTTTTAAAAATAAGTTTGTCTTGCGACTTTGTATTTTCATATAATATTTTCATTAACTTATTATGCATGTCATACCTATTCCGTATCATTTGTATATATTTGTTGATAATCGCTCAGCTGTTTTCTTTTTCTTTCTTTCTTAAACGACGGGTACTCAGTGTGCTCTTGGGAATGGGAATCGAGCATAGAGAGTTTAAGGATTTAGAACAACTTCCTTAGAATATTTAACCTTATTTAGTAGCCCATTTGAAGTTATGTCTTTTGTGTATTCGGTTTGTCTTTGAATAAGTTTAATGCCCTTTTTGCATTTTAATTTCCTTTTGATGCCATTTTGAACGCTTTTGTAAGATTGGGGCGTCACATTTACTATATATTTTAAACACACAATTGATATTATTTTTTTTAAATTTGAGCCCTTTTCAAACTTGGCCCCGAACTATCGCACCTCCTGCACCATCCTTGGGTCAGACCTGCATAACTACGAGGATGGATTATTCCCCATCGCCTAGTGAGTGGAAGTGGGCATTCACCTACTTCATTCTCTTATGAAAATGGGAAACCCTTTGAAGTTTCCGACAAACATTATACCATCCGCATGTGCTTATGTTATCGGTGGCGGAGCCACGGAGTGTTCGGTCCCCGCCAACGAAACAAATTTATATGTAATTATTTAGTAAATTTGAAATAATCACAAAAAGTTACGCTACGAGCCCCCCTATCACTCCTCCAATGTCTTCTTTGTTTCGTCTCTGATTATTGTCCCTTGATTCAAAATCATGACTCTGTCATTTCTATGTTACGCCGGTAAGGTATCTACACAAGACGAAATGCTTTGACACAATTCACATGATTATATATGCCCTTGCTTTATGATATAATACAATTATATTATGAAATATATATGGGTGTGTTTAAAATCGATTTAACAAACCAATAATTGATTAACTCGTTTAATGGAAGTAAATTACCAACCCATTCACATAACCGATGGTTAAGTTATGGAATTTTAATTAACCGGGTATTTCGGTTCGGTTATGAAAGTACCTAAAAACAAAAACAGAACCAATTCAATGTGTTATATTGGTTAACGATTAATCATTTTGGTTCAGGTTTTAAATATTTCCATAACTAATGTTTCTATGGATTAACCATCGGTTAATAATTACGGTTCAGTTAAGGTGATGGTTAAGTGTTTGAGTATGATTTACCTCTTATTTGTGTTGTTTTCATTTAACTTTGGATATTTGCCGTTTTCTTCCCGTAATTGTATGAATTGACCCTATGGCTATGGTCCGGACCTGTTGTAATTTTTTGTTGATATGTTTTTGAAAGTGAGAGTATTATATGAATGAGAAACCTTGTGTGTGGATGTCGTTTATGGTAGAGACAGTCTATTTAAAAGATTTAGATTTGTTAATCATATATATCACCTTTATTAGAGATGATATCCTCACAAAAGATTGACACATAGATAAAGATAACAAAAAAATCCGAACTCGATGGGAAATCCGATACCCGAACCCGATTTGACAGAGGAATCCCCGAGTTGACCGGGGATGGGACGGGGACGGGGAATCCCCCAATTTAGAAACTAGGGATGGAGGCGGGGATGGGTGTCACACCCCGCTCAGGCGGAAAGCCGAGGTGTACAATATATTAGGTATCAGAAGACCAAGTATTATATCGAATAAATACTATAACAATAAGATTACATTAAATGAAGTTTAGGAGTTACAACAATACAAAGTAAAACAATACAAAATAGTACATGGCCTAAATAGAAACTAACTACGTCTAGCTAAGTCTCTTCGAAAGTTCATACGATATCCAAAGCAAAAATAGTAACTCCATATTCGATGCAAAACTCAACCTCCTGAAAAGCGTTAAAAATACGACGTCAACATAAAGTTGGTGGGTTATTCGTATTTTTATAAAAACATAATATTTTGAAGATTTTGACCCATTAGAAAATGTAGTTAGAAATCAATAGTAAAAATGGATAATATCTTGAATTATAACAATGTACGATATATGCATAAACCTTAGATATTCATCTACACCTGAACCGTACTGTAATGTAAAGGCAACAACGTAAAGGCAACAATAACCCTCTGCCTTAGCGTGTCCAACTAAGGTAGTTACGAGGTAAACATAGCGGCAATAACATCCCTGCGCATAGTGAGGGATGAGGGTTTGTAAAACCCATATAGATCTATATATAAATACCGATGGCTGAACTAGAGTTAACATGTGTTTAATCGAGGGTCTTATACTACCACCAAGGCCGTATAAGTGAGGTACACTAAATCTAAAGGCATCATAATCTAAACATGCATAATCAAGATATATAAAATTTAGTTAACGTTAATCATGGACGAAGTAAAATTTATAAAGCAGTAAAAGGGCATCGAATAACTCACGAATCAACGATAAGTATGTCGGGTAGACACAAACTGGAGAGTAATACTCCACCGCCTAAGTGCCCTAGCATAAGACATAAAAGGTCTAAGTATCTCTAATGTAATAGGTTTAGCCTCGTATTAATTAACGTTGTATTAGATATTAGATTTTCGTAGAGTTTCGACGAATAAAATATATAAAGATTAGAGTCGTCGAATCCACTGGCGATAAGTCGTGTCGATATGACGAATAAAAGGTATTTGATATTTCGAGTCGAGAATGACTTCTAGAAATATTGATCGTTTAGGTTTACAAATACGATTTGATAGGAATGATACTCCGAGCCTAAAGTGACTACCAGGAATATCGACTGAAAGGAGTATTAGATTTAGTCAACGTCAACCAAAGTCGAAGTCAATCGAAGTCAAAGTCAACCATGGTCAAAGTCAACCAAGTCAAATTCAACTAAGTCAAAGTCAATCATAGTCAATATCAAAAGATAGTTGACTTGGTCAAAGTCAACGAAAGTCAACCGTTTTGAAAGGAAGTCAAAGTCAACGAAAGTCAACCTTTGACAATTTGAATATTTTTAAAGATATAATTTGAATATTTGAGTAAAATATAATTAGAAATCAGTTTCATAAAAATTATTTAAAAGTTTAGGTTTAAAATCGAAGATTTGATCGTTTTCGGAGAGATAAACGATTTAGCGATAAAATGGACGTTTTGATGTATATAATGACAAATAATATATCGTGTAAGATTGCGTTTAATGTTTTGAGTCCAAAACATATGTTTATTAGTTTATAATACTTTACGTATACTAAAATAGGTTTACGTATGCTAAAAATCGTCCGAAATACGCGAAAAAGGCGAAACAGCTGCCAGGGCTGAGCACAGATTACCTTGTGCGCCGTCCTGTTTTGGGAAACAAGCCCGCTGCGTCGTTCCTAGGGCCTAGGACGACGCACAGGTTGTGTTTCTCAATTTCAGCTTATCGTTTTAAGTTGTTTTAGTTCTGGTAGGTTAGTTTAAGTCTTAAGTGAATATTTACAGATTGTTAGATGAAGTTATTTAGTCAAATAACTCATACTTAAACTTATATATTATTTACAAAATCATTCATATACTTATTTACAAGATTTTACAAGTTTTCGTTAAAATTCATTAAGTTTGTTTATAATACATATTAAGTATAAAATACTTAGATTTACAAGTCCACTAAGGTTTAAGATAGTGTTGGAACATTTTCGAAACGAATTTACTAATAATCCTTTATGAAATTAACCGGTTTTATAATAGCTTAACATAACGTTTTTGGTTAAGTTTTCTAATAACCTATTAACATGGTAAGTTATTAAGTTTTGAAGTAACTTTTAGATATTTAGTCATATTAGTCATTTTTAATCATATTATTAAGTTTTAAGATAGTTTAGGATGATAAAAGTGAAGAATTAAAAGAAAAGGCGTAAATATGAGAAAGATGAAGATTTACCGGAAAGTTCTTGGATTAGCAAATCAGTCTTGAGACTTTTGCCGGAAAGACTTCAAAGAAGTAGAGAGAGTGGAAACTCCAAACAAAAAGAAAAGACATGTTAGAATATGACTTTTCATGAAAAAAATGAAAGAAACGTATATGATAGTTACTTACCGATTTCACCGAAGTAGGAAGATCTCCTAACTCCTAAGGCAAGCCAAAAGCTTCCAAGGAAAGATGTGGAGAAAGGGAGCTCCAATCAAGGAATAAAAACATAAGTTAGAATAGATTTTTGAGAAGAAAGTATTGAAGGAAAATGGTTATAAAGAGTTTCTTACCGAATTGTTCGAAGTTTGAAACCTTCCAACTCAAGAGTAAGCCGGAGAATGAACTATGGTGAGTA
This sequence comes from Senecio squalidus, assembly GCA_910822075.1. Lineage (NCBI taxonomy): Eukaryota > Viridiplantae > Streptophyta > Magnoliopsida > Asterales > Asteraceae > Senecio > Senecio squalidus. The sequence continues at coordinate 5,245,734 of CAJVGC010000001.1, read as the reverse complement.
AACTCCTTGCATAAACACATGAACTTGGTTAGTAAACTTTAAGAGTCAAGTGAAGGAAGTTAGTGTAAGAAAAGATGGAATTATCGAAGTAAAATACTTACCGAAAGTTGTATGATCTCCAAGATGACCTCCAATGATCTTTCTCAACCCAAATACCACCTTTGAATGTGGTTTACCTATCTAAATGTCCCTGGAAATGAAAGGGAGGTAGAGAGAGTTTGAGTTAGAGAGAGATGCAATTTTGGTCAAATGAGGTGAAAATGGTTTAAGGGTGAATTTTGGTATGAGAGATGGTTAGAAATGGTCAAGGATCCATAATTTACTCATCCCTCACCAATTAGGGAAATATTTGGGCAGAAATCACATGGTAGCATGTGGTTTGGCATCTCAAGGAAAGAAAAAACGTTTTGGAATTTTATGACCAACAGTTTAGGACGTCGCACAAAGGCATGTGTGCGTCGTCCTGGCCATGACGTCGTCCTAGTCCATAGGTGCGTCGTTCTGGCTCGTCCTAGTCCATAGGTCCGTTAAAAGGACTGAATTTGTAACAGATTCCGTTAGATCCCGTTAAAGGACTAACCTTGTAACAGATTTTTAGTTAGAGGGTAAATTTTGTAATATTTTAACGTTAATTTTTCTCGAAAGACGAAGGCTTTAAAATACCAATATTAACCTACGAGAATACTTATAATTGCTAGGCACTTAGGTACTATAACGTTTACGTCACGAATGACACAACAATCATTTAAATCCCGACTAAACCAAATATCGTGTGAAACAAAATAAATACCAATAATAATAGGGTCAAAATAAAATAAATAAAAAATAACGGTAGATAATAAAATGCAAAAGTGTTACGAAATTTGCGGTTGTCACAATGGGGATACCACTCGGGTCCCCGAACCCGTCCCTATCCCCGTGCCCGAATATATATAAGTATTAAAAAGTATTTTACATATACATATATAAAACATCAAATAATCTTACACTAAATATTTCAAATCCTAAGTAATAATGATTTACTCTCATGTTTTGAACAAATATTTATTTGATAATGATTCAAACTCACTTAACAAATTATAATCTATTGGATTAAATTTTTTCTATTATTGTTTGACTGTAATCATCTAGTAGCCACTAGCCAATTTATTAACAATTTTATTGTTCATGTTTTTGTTGATTTAATTTGATGCATCAATATATATTGTCGTGATTGATGATTATGTATATTTGTTATTTATAACTTTGCATAATAGAAAATGTTATAACAAAAAGATAATACAGTGACATAGATAGAAAAAATAATCCCCGATTCCCTACGGGGATCCCCGATGGAGATGGGAATGAAGAGTGAAAACCGAGGACATAAATGATAAATATGATCCCCGCAAATTCCTACCCCGTTGCCATCTCTACACATATATTATGGTTGGCTTTCGAAACATAAGAACTAGAATTGCAGACCAAACAATAAAGGCTTTTAATTCCAAACGATTTTATCTTAAATATACAAAGCCCATATTTATGTTATTGCAAAGCCCAATAGGCTACACAAACATTTCCATATTTTTAGGGTTTCCAGACATTATATAATCATATCTCACATTTGTCTTTTTAATCAATTCCACCATTTTCTTTCTTTTTTCCATTTGTTTGAAGAAAAAAATATTTTATTCTTTTTGTTTAGTTAATGATTGTGTTTTTAGAGATATGATGAGTAACAATTTGGTCCGTGTTTCAGATTTAAACATGACCGATAAACCTTAACCAATCTCTGATCTCCATTTTTTTATTATTATTATTATTATTATTATTATTATTATTATTTTTAATAAATTTTTTGCTCTATGATCGAATGCCTTTAAGGCAATATACGCTATTCCGATTATTTACATGACAGGAAAAGAAATTAAATGAGAGCTTACAATTATTTTCCATGTTTTTTTTATATATTTTTATTTTATATTTACTTCTTACTTAAGTTGGGTAATAATTTTGGTTTTAAGATTTTTTTACATTTTTATAACCGGGAAATGTTAAAATGTAACCTTTAAATGAATGCTGTATCTAGCCAACATATGAAAGATAATTACGAGTTCGTAAAGTTTAGCTAATGTTTTTGTTTGACTGTCTTTGTCTAAGATTATTTGACGGAACTAAATTTATATTTTGTAAATAGTTTATTTATAACTTGTCATAATCTAAGATAAAAAAAAAGGTTATAATAAGATCAAAACAAATAAGTTAATTAACCTAACTTTGCTAGACTTTTATTAATATTATTGCTATTATATCAGAATTTATTTTTTAATAAAAATTATAAAAAAGAGCGAAATATTTTTGTATGAATTATGTAAGATAAAGAGCAAAATATTTATTTTTTTAATATTATTTGTCGGTTTCAAAAAAAAAAAAGACGATTATTCTCACTAAAACGACTCTAAACTTGGTAACGACACTAAACAGCAAGGTTACAATGACACTAAACAATATTTTTGAACAACACGATTGAAATGAACCTTTCCATCCGATTCTAACAACCACATAACCACGTAAGGGCAAATGGTTAATGGCCATAACAATTGGGAGAAACTCTTTGAAATCTTAAACCAAACAGTTTCGACTTCACAATCAGTAGACCGAGTAACAATGAGTGTATCACCCTTGACTTTTTAAGTCGCATAAACATAATTCAAATCAACCTTTTTAGTCACATAACACGATTGAAATCGATACATTAATAAGTGAATGTAAGAAATTTTTAACTTTTATCCCAACGAATTAGAAATAAAATAAAATATGCAGTTGTTTACTAATCTAATTCAGCCGATACAAAAAAAAATCATTGGTGTTATTGATACTCGGGTTTTAAAACCCACGAAGACCCGATAGGATTTTTCTCCAAAACCGCAATCTCCTTCAAAAGAGACTTAAACACAGGCAAATCCTTCGAAGGTATCCTATCTTTAAAATGCTGAACTATACTAGCCGAATCACTAATCCCATCCCTCTGTTGTAAAAACGTACAGATTTGTCTAATCAAAACCTCTGGCTGAACCCCACTCAAATTTTTCGATACTCGGGGGGCACTACTGGAACTCGAACCTGCACCCAATTGGTGTCCCATTGCATCACCAACTGCTAACTCTTGAGTTCCTCTAATCTTAGCTAGTAATTCGGTTGAAGATAATGCTTTACCACCAGATGCTCCTGCAACGAACCTTGTACCGTTTGATGGTTCATTGGTTTTAGTTTTAGTGATTATTGTAGTGTTCACGGTTGACCCGAATTTCCGAGACCCGGGTGCGCCCGCAGTTCCAGATTTTCCGGTCCATGTTGGGACGGAAATACTTTCTCGGCTTCGTAACATTCTTGATTGGCGTAAGGCTTCTGCCGCTCGGTGTGCGACTTGGGAAGCTTGTTCATCGACCCTTACTTTTTCCTCGTCGTTGGCGTTCATTATTAAATCATGGTTCACTGCACTCTGAAAATCGTCACAAAAATAAAACGGTTTCGTTAGATCATGATATTTGTTGTTTGAAGTTGTGATAATCAGATAATTAACTGTTTACGTGTTTCGCAACTGCTAATTATTTAAGAAATTAATACGTAATCTGACACGTTTTTTTTATCAAGATAAATAAAAGAAATATTAAAAAAACGTTATATACGTTTAGTAATGGTGCAAAAAGGTGATAAAGGCTTACATGAATCCCCTGAGCATCAAAAAGGCTCTTCAGGATATTAGTTTCCTCGTCTTCCCCTCCATTGCTATCATCAACCTTTTCCTTTTCTTTCTTTTTGGATGACTGATTGGTTTCCGTTGCAGGATTATTATCTTTAACAACTGTCGCACCATTTAATCCTTGTATATCCTGGTTATTTACATGTGGCGCCACAATATTTACATCTTCAGATATCTGACCGAAAAGATTAGATGTTTCTGTACTGCCATTTTCTTTATCGTCATTTAACGTGAAGAGATCTTTCATATCTCGGGCCTTAAAGAATCTTCTCTGCTGTGGATTTTTTAAGATTTTATTGGTTAAAAAGTGTTTGTATATTTGTCGATGGTACACTTTCTCTTCTATTGTTCCACGGGTTATCAATCTATACACCGTTACGTCTTTGGTCTGTCCGATACGCCAAGCACGTTCCCTAGCCTGTGGTTTAGCGAAGGCAAACAATGAGTATAAGTTGCTATATGAAATCGACAAACAAACAGATAAAAATGAAAACATTTAGATATGTATGTAACTCCACATAATCTGATTCCTTTCCAGGCAAGTCAACAATTGTATATTGTAGTAAAATAGAGATGGCCATTTTGACGATTTTAACTATAAATGGGTCAATTTGGGTTGGGTTTAATCTCAAACGGGTCAAAGCAAAAAAGTTAGATAAAAGACAAACGGGTCAAATGGTCCAAACAAGTTGAGTTACCAAAAACACATTATTTAAGAAAAATAAATTTGTTAGCCTGTCAACCGCTCTCATTTTCACGGACACTAAGAAAAAGATTATGCCCAATTTGACCGGTAGTTACACAACCCACTCATCTTATCACCTCCAAGTAATATGAAAGTAAAAAATAAATAACTTAAACCTGCATATCAGTCGAAGGATTCCAATCAGGATCAAAGATGATAACTCTATTGGCACCGGTTAAATTTGTCCCCAATCCACCGACTTTAGTCGTCAAAATAAAAATAAAAATATCTGGAGAATTATTAAATTCATCCATTAAAGTCATTCTCTGTTTTACCGGAGTCAGGCCATCCATTCTCCTATACGTATAATCATCAGCAATCAGAAAGTTCTCAAGAATATCAAGCATTTGTTGAGTCTGTGAAAAAAGAAGAACCCGATGGCCTTGTTCTTTCCACACTTTAAGCACCTGGGCAACAACTTTCATTTTCCCACTTCGTTCAGGATTTCCATAATCAGGATTCTGGGCGGCGTGTTCTCTTTCAAGTAAATCAGGGTGATTGCAGATTTTTCGCATTACATCGATTCCATAAAGGGAGTTTCTGTCCCCATTGAAAATTTGTTCTACGTCTGAGCTGGCAAGAAATGCGCGGTATGAAGATCGCTGGACTGATGTAAGACTACAAAATAGAACGTGCTCCGTTTTTGTTGGAAGATGAGCGTTCACATCTGCCTTCATTCTTCGAAGCAAGTAAGGCATGATTAAGTCACGTAGAACAACTGCACATCTGTTAAAAAAACCTTTTCTGTCATATAATGAAACGAGCATTTTCGATGTAATTTCATTTGAGTCTCTTATTTATAAGCAAATATGAAATTTATGCTTACCTGTAAGCAGTGGATACTTGCAATGGAGATGCATTAGCATATCCCCCAACAGAAATCGGAACAGCAAATTCTGCTTCAAAAACGGGTAAAACGCCCAGCTTTCCAGGAAATACAAAATCAAACAATGACCACAGTTCACTTAATCTGTTCTGAATAGGAGCACCAGTCATAATAATTCGATGAACAGTCTGTAATTGTTTGCAAACTAAGGTAACTTCCGCATTGGGGTTTCGTATTCTGTGTCCTTCATCCAGTACTGCATATCCCCATTCAATATCAAGCAATTTTTCTCCAAGAATCCGCAACTGCTCATAAGTAGTAATCAACAAACCAGATTCGTTTCTCAAAACACGGTTTATTAAGGAATCCCACTTCTTATTACTCCTTGAAGGTACTCTTTCTTCTTCCTCACTTTCTGTACTTTCATATTCACTTTCATCCGATTTCGGTTGCTTTTTCTTATACGAAGAGTCTTGAGCAGAATCATGTAATATTTCCACATGAAAACTTGGATACCATTTCTTTGCTTCTCGCCTCCATTGTCGTAAAAGCGTGACAGGACATATAACTATACTTGGTTTATACATTTTACTGAAATGTAAACCTCCAAGAAAAGATAAAACTTGAATTGTTTTTCCAAGGCCCATTTCATCTCCTATAATTCCACCGGCTTTTTGACAATGAAGCTCCCATAACCACTGTACGCCAACCTTTTGATAGTCAAAAAGTTGGCTAAAAATAGAATCGGGAATTTTCAGTCCACCTTCTAAAGTCACAAAAGAAGCTTCATCGCCTTCCACATTTTCAACACCTTCTTGATTCTCTTCTTCGATACTAGAGTCTATTGCCTCTTCTGCATTCAATATTCCATTTAGGTAATATAAAAAAAGGGATAACGTATATGTAAGCAAAATTAAGTATGTGTCTTATGTCATTTTTACCAAACCGACCAAAAACATGCCAAATGACAAATATGACCATAAGTTTCTTATATGAAATATACTTATTTCTTGTTTATAGAATTTAAGATCTTTTTCATCATTTGACATGTTTTGGTATCATAATCCCCTATAGGCCAAGTTCTGATAGTAAAAACCATACCAAATTCGAAGACATACCAATCACTTCGAGACGATTCTCTTCACGAGAAGCTGCCTTCCTCCATCTCTTCTCAGGCAAAGGTCTCTTCTTTTTCTTATTTAAATCTTTAGACTTGCCTTTCTCACTATCCGGCGACTGCTGAACTTTAAAAGGAGTGTTAAGTCTTAAAAACGGACGGGGCGGTGCATCAAGTCTTGGCAGGGAATCTGGATCTAAAAGCATCGATGTAGGTCGAGCTTTTGCAGCCTCTGACATCAATTTAACAGCTCTTGCAATGCTGGAAGAGGGAAGATCGTTGACTTCATTGACTTCTGAATTTGTATTAGACGGTCCTGGTTCTTCAATTCGACGTTCATATCCTTTTAAATTATGAAACGGGGTTAGAATTCCTTTACGAACCAACTCATCTCTTTCCTGAGACCAACAACTACATTTGTCAGTTACTGTTTATAGTTACAGATATAGTTTCTAATAAATAATCAGTTTTCATGTTCTGAACGACTCACCGTTTCAACAAATCCTGCAGAAGCTGCGTTTAATACTGCATCGAAATCATCATCATCGTTGAAGGTTACTGTTTTATGCTGCTGCTTCTTTAATTTCTTGTTTGTTTTTGGGATTTCTTTCTGTTTTCGCTTGCGATTTGACTCTTCTCTAACAAGAGATTGCAAGATCTTTTCCTGTTTTCTATCTTTCGGTTCATTACCCAAACTTGCAATTTGTTTCTCGAGTTGAGCTTTTGTCCTTCTCAGACTTTCCAGTCGGTCACTAGCTAGAGCATGTTGTAGATTTAGATCAGTAGAAGAAGCCTGCAGAATGCTCTGTTCTCCATCTAAATCTACGGGTTCATTCTCATCATCATTACGCTGTACTCGTTCTTCAGCTTTTGAAAAGTTCTTTACATCTTCAACTGTGCTTTCAACAGCATCTATTTCAACTTTAATCGCTCTTAATCTATTTAAAACATCTGTTCTGCTACTGGATGATGGTTCGCTGATTTCTCGTCTTTCAAGATGTTCATCGTTGGAATCAGCAAGGTTTCTTGCCTGCCAGCAGATAAAAGCTATTATTAAAATAGGTTATCCTAAGTAACAAGCTAATACGATAGCTTAAAATCATAACTGCAAGATTTATATCAAACAATCAACAAAGAGAACAGAAACCGCACCTGTTCTAATATAACATGTTCAATCTCGTCTGGATTTGCTGACGTGACACCCAAACTAGTTAACAAAGCTCTATCTGCATCCTCTTGTTTCATCCTGAGTAAACCAGCTACTTCACACTATCACTGCAACAGCCACACAAACTCGTTATTCACTATCACCAATATCGATTTCATACACACACAATATAAACTAACACGGATGTAACCAGTCAACACATTCATGATCATTATACCACTCAAAATTACTACTAATTTCCTTTCATTTTAGTGTCTTATTTCTCTAATTTAACGATAACTTAGTACAAACAATATACGACAGAAGCTGAACCACTAAGCTTGTGTATAACATTATCAACCGTCTATTACTTACTAAATCGCTACAGTTTTGTGCAGTAATCACAACTAATACAACGATAACTTAATACAAACAAAATATGATAGATGCTAAACCACTAAGCTTATGTATAACAAAATCACTACAATATATATCGCGATTTCGCAACGTAAATTCGAGCAATAACACGACACATTCATGATCATTACTTCATTATTAAATTTATAACATAAACATAAACTATCAATCAGCTAAATAAAACCAAACGAAACAATCAATTAATAACAAACATACAACTACTGATAATAAGAGGGTGTTTGTTTGGGTTTGATTTTCCGGCTAATGTAACGATTTATGGGCTTATTAATGTTTATTATGTCAGATATAAGGTATAAGTCCGTTATATAAGCCGGAAAATTCAGACTTATAAAACATAATAAGCCACTTATATAAGCCCAAACAAACACAGCCTAAACATCTAACCTGATTGATGAGATGATTAACGGAAGACTAGATTATAGGAGAATGTGATTTTTTATTTCGATTTTGGGATTCAAATTAATTAATATATAAAACCTAATCTGAGTCAATATGAATAAGAAGAGGGGTGAAATGGAAACGACGTCGTATCGGGGAGAGTGTGAACGGTTAGGTCGGTTGGCTTGTGTAAGACGTGACTTGGTAGTCTTGTTTACCAATTCGCGCCTTTTATTTATTTTATTATACTAGTAAAGTGACAATTTTTTTGGATAATCAAAAAGAATCTTTTTTGTATACATGTTTAAAATGATTCTGGTTAAAATAAATTTTAATAATATTAATATAATGAGGAAATGTATAAAATGTTTTATAATATTTTATAATATGTAAAATCTGAATATCCTTGTCATATAGAACATATCGATACACTACATTTGATGTGTATTCCGTTTAGATGGTTACACAGGGAGACTATAGTATAATCTAACGTTTTATAGATAGTTAGATACCGAGACTATAATATAATTTAATTGTCACTTAATTATAAGCATAAATAAATATATATATTTTTTTATTAAGTATAATATGGAAATAATATTAATTGTAATATGATGAAATATGATGGCATATTCAAATATGTAATTTAATAAAAATGATAAGGATACTTTAGTAATTTCGTTCTTAAAATTTAAGAAAATTGATCTAAATTTTTTTTATGATATATATATATATATATATATATATATATATATATATATATAGGTTGGTTATTGTAAAACAAACCTTAAGGTAAAATAAGTAAAAAAAAATTAAAAAATAATTTATAACGTTAGATATTTTGGATTATCGTTCATTTTAACAATATCTCAAACTTTAAAAAACGAAGTTTTGTTGTACATCATAAAATTGGTAGTTTTACCGTTGTGTATCAAATTTGAATATTTACTGCACAAAAACAAAGAATTTGATGCACAGTCCCTAAACGACATATATTTTGATGCATATCAAAACTTGCTTTTTTAAAGTTTGTTATAATTGAATAAATAAACATAATACAAAATTACACATATAATAAATTATTTTTTCATATTTTTTTACTTATTTTACTTTAAGTTTTGGTTTATAAGAACCTTTTCCTATATATATATATATATATATATATATATATATATATATATATATATATATATATATATATATATATATATATATATATATATATATATATATATATATATATATATATATACGTCTTAAAAATAAAGAATTTAGTTTTTTTTTTAATGAATTAAATCAAGGATGTTTCTTTAGCTTATTTTTTAAAGCTTATGATATTATTTGTATTCGGCTTATTGGCCGACTTATTATTTATAAATGGATTTTTTTTTTCTCTAACTTATATGTTAAGGTTTATTATAACTAAAAGTAATAATAAGTTTAAATTATATGATAAGTCAAAGAAAAATGTATCTATAAAATATAAGCCGGAACAAATAATCTTATAAACTAAAACAAACTTTTCATAACTTGATATGATTGTAGAAATAGTTCTCTTTAATTTTGAAAGTGTGCCCATTTCATAGCCAAAATGAAATTATAAAAATAACCAAGTGACTTGATTTTAATATAAATAAAAGTATTTTGATCATTTTATTTTGATCAAAGATAAAAACAACAGATAACCAAAAATTATCAATATAAATGATAAATGCAAATTATTTGCCAAGTTACTATATATTTTCATGTTGTTAAAACCAAGTAGTTGAAATTTTTGTATTGATTCGATTTCCACAAGTCAATTTAAATTTTAAATATAAAACATAAAAATATATGAATGTATCGAGAACGCATTTTGGAGAGTTATTGAACCCATAACTAAGAGAACCGAACATGACATAACCACTCCAGGTCAGATTTCAATTTGTTTGTCGGTTTCAATGGTTGAGTCGTGTTTTAAATACTCCAAAAAATTACCTTTAGTTCCTCGATTGTCATTTCTTTACTTTGAAAACTTGTGTCCTCTCACCGGTTTTTTCAATTTCAAAATTTATCGTGTTCAATTTAAAACATGTAACATGAACATAGAAAAAGCCAAAAAAAAAAAAAAAAAAAAAAAAAAAGATGATTTTGTTAGGTGATGAGTGTGAAAGGCAAATGAAGTGTCTCATTTCTTGCCAAACAGGAACAATGTAGTCTCTTGATTATTGTGTTTCTTCTACTCCCATAATTGTTAGATTAAATCAAATGACGAAACTTGAGAACTAATGCTCGAGATGGTCAAGTTTTGTATGCTTATTGTGGATCAAACAAATTTAAATTTGACAAAATTAAAAAATTTCATAAGTAATAAGCTCAACTATACGTGAGCCACGAGAACTCGGCTTGTTAAACCCGTTTTTTAGCTTGTTTTGTACAAACAAATAAACAAGAGTGGGCAATTGTAAGCATCCCACGTTGTTAGGATTGGTATAAAGATAATTGCCGGCAAATCTCATGACAACATATTCAATTAAAATAATTTATTTATTAATTGAACATGTAATTACTAATTAGTTATTTGATTGATTAAATGATGATTTGGATTGTGATTTTGTCAATATATATTTTGAAAAGAAATGGCATGTGACATAAAAACAAAAGAACATGCATGTCCATGTGCTTATGGTCAACTTGACCATGCAAACTTTTTGGCATTTACTTCAAATTTACAAAATTTACTACTTATTTTTTAATAATTGATTTGATTTTTTTTTATAGATTTTTAAAGAACTCACTTTTGGTTCAAGGATATATGAATATGTATAAGAAGACATGAAAAATAATATATAGGTTTAAGTAAATTGTTTTAAAAATTTAAATAGTGAAATTTGAAAATAATTAGTTAATAAAATGAAAGATAATTAATGAAATTTTAGATCTATGTAATATTTTTTAGATTTGTATTTTAGATTTGTATTTTAGATCTATGTAATATTTTTTAAGGAGACATATATGTAAAAAAAAATATATGTAATATTTTGTTTATTATTTATTGTTTCATCGAAAATTAGGAAAAAACACAAAACAATAAATATATGAAAACTTATAGTCTATAGTCTATGTGAAATAAAAGACTAAAATACTCTCGTAAAATAACTTTTAAAAGTATGATTATCATTTTACGGGTGTTTGTTTGTGTTTATATAAATAGTTTATGGACTTATTAATATTTCGGTTTATGTTCATAAGTCTCGAATTTTTTGGCTTATGTAACCGTTTCTTGGATTATTAACATAATAAACAATAATAAGCCCATAAACCATAAACGATTATATAATACAGAAAATTGGAACTTATAAAACATAAACCAAAATATTAAGAAACAAAATATAAACGATATAAACATTTATTTTTGCAAAAGTATATATAAAATGCGTGTAGAACAACAACAAATATGCGAACAATAGAGGTTGAAGAAAGAGAAACCTACCGCGGAAAATTCCAGTTACAATTCTGCATTCATTAATTTACATTCATAAAAACTTTCGGAATTGATTGGTAGATACATAATTTATGCAATATTTATTCTTCATATTAGGTTAATTTCATTGCGGTATGTTGATTAAATTATTTTATTTGATGCACATTTTTTTATAAAGCACATTAATTCGCGTGATTTAGTTTTTATAAATTTGAAATCTAGATATTGTTGCATTGGTGTATACGTTTTGGATCTCGAAATTTTGATCTCGGGAATTCCGTTTTAAATTTGTGTAATGTTTATTGTTTTTTGTATTTGTGTTTGTGTTTGGAAGTATGACCAAATTTGATCATTTGTTGATTTGTAACGGAATCGGAAAACTATTTCAAAATGTATTCAACTTTGTACTCAAATTAGTATTGTATGCATCGTAATTTAAAAGTTTCTATTATATGTATCGAACTTTCAGTCTCTAGCTATTATATGTATCTGACATTCTATAATCACGTCATCTATTAACTTGTTTACCTGATGGAGAGGTTACCAGATACATAAGTTCAATACATATAATAGAAACTTTTAAAGTACAATATATGTAATAGTATTATAGTAGTTTACGTATAGTTGAATACATTTTGAAATATTTTTCGTTTATTTTTATTGATTTTGAATGAAATGTGATTGCAGAAAAATTGTTAGACATTCGGGAAGAAATTTGTAATTTGTGAATTTCTGAGGGATTGATTTGATTTGTGGTTGGTGATGAATTCGTTGGGGTGAGGGAAATTGATGGATTCAGCAAGAAGTTGGTTACATAAGTTTCAACCGAGAGATCGATTGAGGTCGAATAATAGGAGACAAGATTCAATGGGTGGTGTTGAAGATGACGAGATTTCCGGGGAAGAAGCATCAAATATAACAAAGCAGAAGGTTGCTGCTGCTAAGAAGTATATCGAGAATCATTACAAGGAGCAAATGAAGAATTTGCAGGAAAGAAGAGAAAGGTAGTCTTTATGAAATTACGTAATTTTAGATATTTGCGCATATGTTTATACACTTTTTGGCGGTTGGTTTACTTTGTAGATACAGTAAGAAAAAAATCTTAAAAACACTTACTGTAGAAAATAATTTTAGATGTGGATTTGCTTTAATAGACCAAGAATCGCCTAAAATCATAAGGTGAAACCATGAAAGTTAAATTGTGTGTTTTAGTTTTTTAACTTGTTGTATAATACTCGGATTATCATCGAATAGGCGAGTTTTACTCGAGAAGAAGTTAGCTGATGCCGAAGTGTCAGAGGAAGATCAAAATAACTTACTCAAATCTCTAGAGAAAAAGGAAACCGAGTACATGCGTCTTCAAAGGCACAAAATGGGAGTTGATGATTTTGAGCTACTCACCATGATAGGGAAGGGTGCTTTTGGTGAGGTATGTAATAAATCGGTTATTAAAATTTCGATGTTACAAAATAGCATTGTTTTTTAACTTTTTATCCCTGTTTGCTTTATTTTTATAGTAATCGTGTGGTGCAGGTCAGAATCTGCAGGGAAAAATCAACAAATAATGTTTACGCTATGAAAAAGCTTAAAAAATCAGAAATGCTTCGTAGAGGCCAAGTATGTGATTTTGTGGCTTTTAGATGAATGTTTATGTTTTGCTTACCGTATATGTTGGTACTTAGTTTATGAATAATAAATCCCATTTAGGTTGAACACGTGAAAGCTGAAAGGAATCTACTTGCAGAGGTTGACAGCAATTGTATCGTTAAACTGTATTGCTCGTTCCAAGACGAAGAATATTTATATCTCATTATGGAATATCTACCTGGTGGAGATATGATGACACTTCTTATGAGAAAGGATACTTTGAATGAAGAAGAGGCCAAATTTTACGTTGCCGAAACAGTGTTAGCTATTGAATCCATCCACAAACATAATTATGTACATAGGTAGGTTTATAACTAGCTTCGATATGCTTTACAAACCAAATTCGTCTTTTATCGCTTTTGTAAACTTACGCTACATTTTTTTTTTTCTTTTTTTTGTAACAGAGACATTAAGCCAGATAATCTGCTACTTGATAAATTTGGTCATTTGAGATTATCAGATTTTGGATTGTGTAAACCATTAGATTGTAGTACACTTGAAGACGCGGATTTCGGGGACAATGCGAGTGGAAGTTCAACAGGCGATGATCGTTCTACAGGTCCAAGACGCACACAACAAGAACAACTGCAACATTGGCAGAAAAACAGGAGGACACTCGTAAGAATATCTTACTCTTATGTACTCAATTTCTACCAAAACTTGTAAATCGGATTCAATTGTAGGAATTCTTGACCTTTTGTGATATTGCAGGCTTATTCTACTGTGGGAACTCCGGATTATATAGCTCCAGAAGTTCTATTGAAGAAGGGTTATGCATTGGAATGTGATTGGTAAGTAGTCTAAGAGCGTATTTTTACGGGTTCATGATCTCTTTTGACGTGCATTCTTTGAAATGCTTATGTGATTCTTGTTCTTATTTAGGTGGTCTCTTGGTGCTATTATGTTTGAGATGCTTGTCGGGTATCCGCCTTTCTACTCTGATGATCCGATGTCAACATGTAGAAAGGTAGTCAATTATATCTATTCGTTTTTAGCAGACAATTATTTTAGGACGGAGATAGTTTTTTTTTTTATTAGAATACGCCTGCTAATTTTCTTATGCTTGTAGATAGTAAACTGGAAAATGCATTTGAAGTTTCCCGAAGAAGCAAGGCTTTCGTTAGAGGCAAAAGAACTAATTAGCAAACTGCTTTGTAATGTCAACCAGAGACTGGGCTCGAAAGGTGCAGACGAAATAAAGGTGTTGTATGGTGTGTCCTATTCTAGCTTCTTGGAATTGTTTAAGTACGTAATTATAAACAAAATAACTCACTTTGATTTTTTGTTATGTTAGGCTCATTCTTGGTTTAGAGGTATCGATTGGGATAGAATTTATGATATGGAAGCCGCTTTCATTCCTGAAGTTAATGATGAGTTGGATACTCAAAACTTTGAAAAGTTTGAAGAGGTATGTTAATTCTAGATGTTTAAAGATGACTGGGTTGGATAATGGGTCCGGGTTGAAACAGTCATTTTTACCCGTTTGACATCTTCAACTCGTTTAATCACCAATTAGCGTGCAATTCCCCATTTAGCTAAACTTTCTTGATTTGACCCGTTTAAGATAAAACACAACCCATATGGACCCATTTACAAGTAAATATGTTGAAATTGGCAACTTTAGTTATTACTATGCATGATATGTCGCTTTCTCTTATATGCTTTATTTTCTCGTTCATGTTTCAGTCTGAACACCAAAACAACAGTTCAGCAAGATCTGGTCCATGGAGAAGGGTAAACTTGCTCTCTTGACTTCATAGCAGACATTCATAGTTTTATGCGAGTGTTTCTGATAATATAATAGCGTAAATCCATGCCATACTGGTCATGGTGTCTCTGACTTCCCTTCTCGTTATCTGAGCTCTTTAAATCATTTGCAGATGCTTTCATCCAAAGATATCAACTTTGTTGGTTACACATACAAAAATTTTGAGATCGTTAATGATTATCAAGTCCCTGGAATGGGTATTTCTCGTTACTCTCTCATGAACACACGTACACACGTACACACATACACATGCGTATGATGTTATAAGTAGAGGTGGAAAAATGGGCGGGTTGGGTAAGAGGTCAAGAAGACAGTTTTTAGTGTTTATCAATATGGTTTGGGTGGGGTTGTGTTGACTCGCAAACACTTTCTTGTTCATTTACAAAATCTGTAAATAAGCACTCCCTTTAACTTTCTTTTCGTAAAGTAAAAATAAAAAGTTGTACTAGTAGTTTATACACAGAAGTATTATGCAAAAATCGAGACTTTAAACTAGCAATGAATTTTATGTCCGTTTAAGATGATGACATTATTTGGGACTTATGTTTTAGCGTTTTCGTAGTCCTTGCAAATTAAAAAAATTGACTTATTTGGTATCATATCTATCGTTGCAGCTGAACTCAAAAAGAAAAGCACCAAACCAAAGAGACCTACAATCAAGTCCCTATTCGGTATGCTTTTTCCTAATTTTCTCTCGAGTTTTTTATTTAGAGTTTTTTGGGCTCAGACCCTTTTGTTAACAACAAGTAAAGTTGCTCGTTTTGTAATGCGAAAAGCACAAGCTTAACTCACATTATCGGTTCCCTTTAACAAAATTTAAATAAATGTTACGAGTTGACATTTATAATTTTACAGAGGAAGGGCCAGAAACGGATTCAGAAACATCAGACACCCCTGCTAATGCATCGTTTTCAAAACGATTACCACCAAAAGTCGAAGTTTCTGAAAAGCACAAGTAGAACGGGACTCTTAACTCTTCTGCACAAGATTACATAAACTACGAATATCTACTTTAAATATCTCAAACCAGCATTGAAATTGTTGTTTTTTGGTCACTTTAAACTACTTTACTTGAATGTTTCACTGTTCTCTTTGCAATATATACTACACGTAGTCATGATACATAACGATACTTTGCAAATTTTGTTTATGGAGCGAATATGAACCTAATGTTTTGGGCTATGATGTGGAAATGTTTAAAGGAATAAGCGGTTAAAAACAAATATGTATTTTCTCCTTTCGGACGTTTAGTTTTTACAAATTTTGTTTATGGAGCGAATATGAACCTAAATAACACCCAAATACAATACCAACAAGACACTAACGTTTATGTTTGTTTTTGTCGACAAAGACATAAACACGTCACTCTACGTCTTTGGAGCAAGGTTAGTTGGAAGTTTTTCGCGGAACTTTATATGTGAAGCAAAGTTCGTTGAAAGTTTAACGTAAAATAAAGATAATAAAACATATTATTTTAAATAATCCGTAAAAGCATAAGGAGTGGTGAACACCGGTTACTCTCACAATTCAATTCATGTTAGCTAACCACTCTCAAAACTCAATCTATCACATTTTATTTGAAGTGGTCACACTCTATAAGTTAAAAAATGAGTCTCGTATAATTATGTAAAAGTAACGGTTGTAGGAAGGGAAAAAAACAGATAATCTTGCTTTGACTAGAAAGGAATAAGCGGTTAATATACAAATAATAAAAGTGTATGTCTCCTGCATTTGATGTGGTTTTTCTTGACGATTTTTAAACAGATTCTATTTCATTTTCGAAAGCTGTGATTATCAAACTCATTATTCTAAATATAAATTTTATGTAGCAACATAAAAAAAAGTCTTCTAAATAGTTGGATATCACTAATAAAATAAAAAAAATAATTAATAAATAAATGTATATGTAAGTTGATTGGTCTATATGACAACACATGAATAAGTCAAATAAACTTAGAGTACAACTATATATAATGCCACCTGTATTCCTTAAATCAGTCACATTTTTCATGCGTGTATTATCACCAATCATCTTTTCAATAACATTACAAAGAGCTTAATATACCTTGTCAGGGTCGGGTCGAAGATTTAAGGCCTTATATACGATGACGAGAGAAAAATTGGTCTTTCAATAGATGTATTTTATATATAAAATTAAATTTATTATTTATTATGATGTTTATTATTAATTTAAATAATATAACTAACAATAATAAGGTATTTTATCTTATGTTGTTATATTAAACTTAAGTCTTCCTCTACCATTATATATGTATATATATATTGTTTATTAAAAATATAAGTCTAAATAAACCTTGGGCCTGTGCAGTCGTCTATAGTATACTCCATAAGACTCGACCCTATATATATTTTCTATCGCTGTCTTTAAAAGCGGATGAGATCGACGGCTGCTTAGAGCCACTATACATTTAGGGTCACAAACTTTGACAACCGATGAAAGTGAATGTATCGACTTCTAATATTAAGGCCTTTCTTTTGGTACATGTTTTGTCCAAGGCTCGAAAAATTCAGATATGACTATGATACTATCAATTGTTGGATAGAATAATATATGAACGAAATGATTGATATCTGACTTTAATTTGCGCTTTTACAAAAGGCGGTATATGACATGTAGAGGACATGTTTTCACTTGTTCAGTCATAGTACTTTAGAAGTTGGAAAAACCGGGATATTTATTTTTCTAAATAATTTTTATAAAATATTTACTTATAAAGCTTCGAACATTATATCTTTATAAATACATAATGACTATCACTAAGCCACTAGATCATGATGGTTTATTTAAATCGTTTTAATACTACTTAAATATATAATATTGGATTAATTAAATAAATAAATAAAATAATAAGGTTGAGTGTAATGGTGTCACGTTTGAAGTAAAAGATAGAGATGAATCTTTGAATAGTTGATACGGCAAAAACGTGTTAGGTTGTCGACAAAAAGAAAAACTATTGATTACCCCCTAATAGTTCAATTAAAAATTTGTTAATCACCTTTATCTTAATTCCACGACTCATTATTTTATTTTCGGTATAAAACAAGTGTGAATTATATAACGTTTGTTCAGATTGTAAGATTCTAACTTAAAGTTTTAAAAGTGAATGTACTGATTATGTAACAAATCTTTTGTTTGAATATTGTTTATAGCAGATACGGTTTATATAACTAACTAGTTTAAACTTTTTACATGAATCATCTTTGTCAGTAGGAGTGTAAACCGAGATGAGACATTTGTGAGATATTTCAGAACGACTCGAAAACTATTAAAATCGACTTGAATTAAATATATCGAGTTTGAACTAAAATACTCGACTCGTGAGACTCATAATCCTTGTCGAGTTTAAGTTAAATTACATTTTTACCTTTTTTATATACATATAATTACTAGATTATTGTTAATATATAAGATAACATGCATACGAAACGAGTCAAGTCAAGTTAATATAATGATTATGTATCGAACTCGACCTTGAAATGTATAATCTCAGCTCGAGTCAAATATCGAGCAAAAGTTTTAATAACCGAGTCAAGCTCGAATTTCAAAATTTAAAACTCTATCAAGCCCAAATCAAATTTAAAACCCGAGCTTTTATAACCAAGTCATGCCCGACTTTATTATTACCAGACGCTCGACTCGTTTACGCACCTATATCATCATTTTCTTTTCCTCTTTCTAAAATCCTCCTCCTCACGTTCCCTCATTTTATAATAATATCAATCATTAATTATATATTATAAAGATAAAGAATTATAAAGATAAAGATATATAGATATAGATATTCTATATCTATATGTTGATCATTTTTTTCCAACTAATTTCAGTCTCCAAAGCACAACTCACAAATAAAATAAAAATCCCATCTTTATCTTTTCTTTCCCCTCAATCTTCGCTTATTTGTCTCCCACAACTCATAATCTTCAAACCCACATAAATATAATCTCAATCAACATAAAGGGTCTCTTAAAGTTTGTATTTTTTTCACTTTTTACTCATCAAAAAAGTATTTTTTATCCAAATTTATCATCTGGGTTTGTTGTATTTTATCAAAAAGATTGTTAATTTGGTGTTTTTTGATCTTGTATAGTGTAATTATTTGCTGATTTTTTAATTCAAGTTTTGGGTTTTTTTTTTTTTTTTTGAAACCCTAATTTGAGAATTAGTTAATTATGGATCATGTTGTTGGTGGAAAGTTTAAACTTGGGAGGAAAATTGGGAGTGGATCTTTTGGTGAACTTTTTTTAGGTATTTTTTTTTTTTTTTTTTTTTTTTTTTTTTGTGGAAATAAATTTAGTTTAATTTGTTTGATGATGGTATGCAGGTGTTAATCTTCAAACTGGGGAAGAAGTTGCTGTTAAGCTGGTATGATCTTCTTTTTTAAATGATTATTTCGTTAATTCGATTATTTGATCAATTTGTTTTTGCTCATAATTGTTTGTTCAAAAGCCATTTGTTTTACTGATCTTTTATGGTTAAAGGCTAAGTAGTTTGGTTTGATAGGTTGATTACTCGTTTTTTTTTCGATTTTGTAAAATATGCTTTTAAATTTAATAAATTCGTTACGATGTTATGGGCGCAAGGTGAATCTTGTGAACATAAATAAAATGATATTGTACTAGTTCGATCCTTGCGTAATTGCAGATCTTTGAAGGGGCAGATATATTGATTACATCTTATACTAAAACCTTGTTAGAATTATACTTCTATGGTTTACTTTTCGGCAAGTTTATTTTTTATTTTATAGGTAACTCGAAAATAGCCGTGATAGATTGATAGTAAAGCACATTTGCATAATAGAAAAGAAAAATCCAAACTTATTTCTCTGTTCTTAAACTTTCCAGGAATCTGTCAAAACTAAACACCCTCAACTTCATTATGAATCGAAAATTTATATGATTCTCCAAGGAGGAAGTAAGTCTATCTGTCTCTCTATATATGTATATATTGCGTTTGCGTTTGCGTGTGTATGTGTTTCCTCTGAACCACCAAGAAATACAAAAGTTTATAAATTGAATTTTAATTAAATGATTTGACGTTTCCAATGATTCTAGTTCCAAAAATATGATTTTTGCCGAGAGAACTACATTTTGCAATAATTAACATTTTTGGACGGAAATTCTTTTTTGCTGTTGTTGCAACAATGATGGTTAGCTTGCAACAAAAAGGCTAGTACCATCGTTTCATCTGTTAATTTGTTTATTTTTATGTTATATTTTGATGAAGCCGGAATGCCGAACCTCAAGTGGTTTGGAGTCGAAGGAGAGTATAATATCATGGCTATTGACCTTCTTGGACCAAGCCTCGAAGACCTTTTCAACTATTGTAATAGAAAATTAAGTTTGAAGACGGTTTTAATGCTTGCAGATCAGCTGGTAAGTGGTTATAGACTTACTATAATTTACATCATTCAAGATTAATTATAAAATTCTACGCCATTTTTTATGTTTACCAATTTTCGCAGATAAACAGAGTCGAGTACATGCATGCAAGAGGTTTTCTTCACCGTGACATAAAGCCCGACAATTTTTTAATGGGGCTGGGTCGCAAAGCTAATCAGGTAGCTACTCGATTTGTTCATCAAGCCTTTGTTATATGCTAGAAATTATATTAATACTGGAGCAACATCGAACATTTCTTGCAGGTTTATGCCATTGATTTTGGCCTTGCGAAAAAATATAGAGATCTCCAAACTCATAAACACATTCCATATAGGTAAGTCGATTTTCTGATCCTTTTATTTTTTCTTTACTCTACTATAATTTTTTTAAGCCGGGTTACTATTTTCGTCTTTTCTTAATATTAGATATGATTGAATAAGTTTTATTTGTATATATATGATAGAAACTCGTTTAAACTTTTTTCAGAGAAAACAAGAATCTCACCGGTACGGCACGCTACGCCAGTGTCAACACACACCGGGGTGTTGGTGAGTTTTTCGTCACATTAATATTTTACGAACGTTATGGAAGATTTTATAGTTTTAAATACTCAAATCTATTTATGACTGTGCAGAACAAAGTAGACGGGATGATCTTGAATCTCTTGGTTATGTTCTTATGTATTTCCTAAGAGGAAGGTGAGCAAATAAAAGTTTTTACTTCTTTGTTAATATTTCATCTCATTTTTCGACCACATATTTTTCGTTTATCTCCTGTCCTCTAATGGTCTAACCCAAGTTGTATATCTTAAGCCTTCCGTGGCAGGGACTCAGAGCAGGAAACAAGAAACAGAAATACGACAAAATAAGTGAAAAAAAGATGTTGACTCCAATAGAGGTGTTATGTAAATCATACCCATCGGAGTTTATATCATACTTTCACTACTGTCGATCATTGGGATTCGAGGACAAACCCGATTATTCATATTTAAAGAGGCTTTTTCGCGATTTATTTATTCGTGAAGGTCAAATTTCACCTTCTTAATTTTAAAAAGAATAAAAATTAAAGATACCTTTTCTTGATTCTCGATCTCACAGAATACCACAATCACAGGTTATCAGTTTGACTATGTATTCGATTGGACCATGTTAAAGTACCCGCAAATTGGTGCCATTTCCAGAGCACGTGCGACTACGAGACTGGTAATCATTTTTCCCATATATTTTTATAAGTTCTTCACAAGTAGCAAAATCGGCTTGTTGGATAACGGGTCTAAGTGGGTAATTTTGGTATAGGTTGACCGAAACAGTAAAATTTAAGTTTTTAATAACTGTTAACAGAAAGTTAGTGATTTTACGATTGCCTAATGTGTGAAGATTTCACGTCTTTGTTGTAGTGTACAAAAGCATATAATTTGAGTACGTATCACTTTCTAATACTAAATGCTATGTTATCTATTTTTTGCAGCATCCAAGTGGTAGTACGGGTATAAACGCTGGGACATCAGCCGAAAAGCCCGGAAGAGTCTCAGGTATTACTTATAAGTGGTTTTATGTTAAGTAGTAAATACCCACGAATCATTGGGAAACTAACGAGTATGTCTGGATTATTTCGTGCAGCTGGTCAAGATATCCGTGATAGATTCTCAGGTGCAGTTGAAGCATTTTCTAGAAGAACTCTATTGACTAGTGTGCCACGAAACAAAATTTCTGATATACCTTCTTCAAAGGACGTGGTAAGCTTATATATTCTTGAATTTAGAATCGCCTTGCTTTATTTTTTAACGTTCTCGGTTCTCTATTCTTCAAAAATGATCTAAAAGGTTGATTTATAATTTCGTGATCTACAGCAACTTGATTCTGAAAGATACCGATCTTCTCGAAATGGTGACTCATCAAAACGTCCCACCACCACAGGCGGCAGACCCAGTCCCTCGGTGGAAGCAACAGCAGGTAGTAGGGCCCGCTTATCGACTACTCAAAGAGTCCAATCAAGATACGACAAACCATTGGTTTTTACCCGTTCTGCTAAATCTGGCCACGAAGACCCTCTTCGCAGCTTCGAGTTTCTCTCGCTTAGGAAGTGAAAGAATCACCATTTTATCCAAGTAATATTAACGCTTGAAAAAATGTTTAAATCTGGTTTTCTTAATGCATTTGTTAAGAATGAGTTCCGTGTTATGGGAATGTTTTATAAGCATGTCACTTGGGGCATTTTGAATAAGCAAAATGGATATATTCTTCAATACCGTTGTAAATTTGACCATCGGTTTTGCACTTTTATGACAAGAATTATATCAAATTCGAATGGAATTATTATCTTATTAGATTTTAGCATAGTTAGTCTATGATCATAGCAATTTTACGAATTAACAATCTTGGGTTTCATTGATAAGATTCTTTATGATAATGATATTGGCGTATTGGTACACATTAGGGATTTCGAAAGCATTGTATTGCAATATGTTGATCGTTACATGACGAAAGGGGTGTTAGACATTGACTATAATTGAGTTACGGTTATTTGCCTTTCTTATCTCATTTGCGAGCGGTTTTTTGGCTTATTTTATGCATTTTACACTCATTGAAAATTGAGTTTTGTTTTCGTCTCACTCTTTCGTGAATGTACTATTAAGACAGTCTGCTTCGGAGAATCTGATTCTACTTTCATGCCACCTTTCACTTCCCCGTGGCATCAACACTTTGGGCATCTACTGTATATAGGCACCTGTTTTGCATATTTAAGGCAAGATATTTGAAGAAAATAATCGCACTATAAGAGCCTACGCAACGAAGCGCCAAACCGCTGAGTTATGGTTGAGTATTTGATATCGTTCATTTATATGAATATTTACTCGCGATATTTGTTATGTTTTTAGATGAAAACGTAATGGATAGGCCCATTTGTACTTACGTTTTGTGTAAAAGTATGTATTTAGGTATTTGATTATGTTTGGAGTAAAACGAGTCATGTTGGACAAAAACATGCAAGGAAGGAACAAAAAGTAAAAATGTGACGAATTCGGCAGCTGACTGCGCCGCAGTGGCCATGACTATAAAGAAATAATCGTCGGAAGATATATTTTAATTTTTGTTATAGCACTTGCTTGCAGTTTTTGGCCAGTTTTTATGCATTTTACACTCATTAAAAATTGAGTTTCTTGTGTTCGTGTTATGTAAATGGATTATCAACATTACATTTGCTTAACATAACACTTGCGGACTGTTGTATATAGACATTTGGTTTTGCATTATAAGGCAAGATCTAATGTGAATATATCGTTCTTGCCTATATAGCATAGGTAGTAATAAGAAAATTTTGTCCGTTCTTGCCGCTTGATCAAATTGATTACGTCATCAATTCTTTTTTCTTTTTCATTTGTTTCAATTTTAGTGAAATCGGCTTCTTTAAACTAGATTTATGAAACCGGCTATTCTTCCCTCTATTCAAACTCATTATTCATTCGACTACTGTCATCATCATCATCGATGTATCTTTAAATCGGAAAATTTTGTATGTTTATTTTCAGGAAAAAACATTTCTAAACTTGGATCCGGTAAACAGAAAAGTCATGGCAAATTTTAGACGAAGGTGATGCAAAAGACGTAAAAACAAACTACTATTATACTAAAATGATAAAGATATCGATTATAACTATTACACTAACTATATTCACTATCATAACAAGATATATATTGGTTAGTGAAAGTTTATTTGAAGTCAATAAAATGAGTTTTATAAACTTAATGGAATGCATGAAAGATAATACATAGATATATGTTTATTAATATTGAAAAACATATTTTTATATATAAACATATATGCGCGGGTCGGATCGGGTAACCGTTATACCGACAAACAAAACCGTAACCGCCCCTCCATAAAGCGGGTTTTGGATTTTCCGGGTATCGATTTTTTCGGTTATTGGTTTTTTTCGGGTTCGGATCGAACGGGTCGGATCGGTTTTTCGAGTTTTAGGGTTTTTTTTGAACACCCCTAGTATGAGAGACGTGGTTTATATGTTTTTAAATTGCGTTATATAACTTTGTTCGGATTAGGTGATTTAGATATTAAAGATCGATTATTGTATCTTATATGATATAAAGTAAATGATTTTATAATTTTTAAAATAGGGAAATAATATTTTTCATGTTTCTTAAATCGTTGATAACCGATAACAATGATCGATTATTATATTTTAACTTTAATATTTCATATATACATAAAAATAACCAAAAAGAATTTGATAAAAGTACACATCTTCAAAAAACGTCACATATTTAAAATGTGAAAAAATCGATTATTATTCATATTTACCTTAATGGAATAATACTAAATTTATGTGAAAGAAATTAACGAAATTGTTGCCCATTTACTTGTGGAACCCTTTGGTTCCGATCAAAGTAAATATTTGTGGAGAATTTATAGTTTTACCGGTTATTTTGTTCATAATCTTGATTTTATCATATCTAGATGTGTTCGATTTAGTGTCTATTTTACAATCATGAAAATTAGACGATTGAATATTGTCTGTTAAAATGTGACAAGTATTTGGAAAAAATGTGTTTGCTTGGTGGGTGAATTCCATTTACCTTAATAGCGGTCTTATTTGGTGTCAAGAATAAAGAACCTGCGTCGGGAGAAAACATCTTTGTTGGTATTCAAAGTTTATCGTTGTGGTGGCCAGCCAACAGGTGCGGATTTTGGTTACTGGATGAAGGACTATAGTAAAATATTAGTTTTGTTTCGTTATTATTAGTGTTTTAATTTGTAGCCTAATATTTATTCTTTATGTTTTAAAATGTAAAAATGAAAACTATAGATTTGAAACGTAAAAATGTTTTAGGTACTTTACTCGGTAAATTTAATTGTAGTTTTTATTTTATTTTGTTGTTTTAAAATCATTTAGGGAGGAAGATAAGACTTAGGTGTTGTTCTTTTTTCAAAAAAAAGTCTTAATAGGCTCTGAACTCTGACCCGGTCAGAAGTTTAAAAAAATTTGTTGTTCTTTTTCTTTTTTCAACCAGAGACAAAAAATCTCTTTTTACCTCTGATCCAACCCTACATGAAAAACCTCTTTTTACTTCTGATTACCTCTTTCTCTTCACCGGTAAGTTTTTCATCCTTAAATTCAAATAATTTTTGATTTTTTTTCAATGGTTTGTCACTTGATTTCGTTATATAAATTGATATTGATGATTGTTTGTTAGATATAAGTGATATAATTTTTTTTTAATTTGTATTTGTTTTCGATTGCCTTTAAACTCCTACTATTACATTGACTTTTATGTAGACTTTTCTTTTGTTAATTATTTTTATATCTTGAAATTGATGTTAGACAATTAGTTTTCTATTTGTTCAATCACGCTCACGCTAAACTTAGAAACGTGATTGAGCGTGCTTTTGGTGTTTTGAAAGCACGTTTTCTCATCTTGAAGAGAATGACTCCGTATTCTTTGGTGAAACAAAGAGATATTACTATTGCATGTTTTGCTATTCATATTTTTATACGAAAAGAAGGATTAAGTGATGATTTTTTCTCCGAATATGATCGAGGTAGAGTACATGCTAACGAGAATGTACAAGATGGAGACGAGTATGATGAGGACGAGGTTCAACCACATGGAAATACAACAGATCAACAATATATGATCAATTGTCGAGATCAACTTGCGGCACAATTAATGCAAAAATGTTGAAAATGTTGTTTGAATATTATCTTTATTTGAAAAATGTTGTCACTATGTTTGAACATTTTATGAATGTTTTTATTTAAGACGTTTTATAAATGAAACAGTTTAGTACTAATATAGTAAAACAGATGTTACCAAGGGAAAAAGAACATAGTATATTGATTCAGATTCAGAGTTTTGGACCACCTCTGATTATTCAGAGCTGGTATTCAGATTCAGAGGAAAAACCTTTGGTTCAAAAGAACAGCACCTTAGCCTCGACGTAATTTTGTTGTTTCTATATTATTATAGAAAAATGTTGATTAGATAGTTTTTAGAAAATATAAGATGTAATATCATTTGACATATGCTTACAATAAAAGAGAATAATAAAAGAGAATGTGAAAATCTGTTTTATTATATTATGAGTTACGATATTTTGTTTTGCAACTAATTTATTCGTCTTCGAGTTTTATTAGTGACTATTAGAGCATAACCGTCATTGTTTGTAGTATGTATTAAGTTTTGAAACGTGTCATGAAAACTAGAATGTATCTATATCGAGTTGTAAAGTTTCACTACATTTATGAAACAATTACACTAAGTAACTATGCAGTTACGCAGCGTAACTGCTCAGTTACCTAGTGTAACTGATCCCTTCAGTTTCGCTGGCGTAACTCTAAGTCGATTAAGAGTTATGCAACGTAAATGTTTAGGTTTTCATGAAACCTATAAATAGCAAACATTGGGATCATAAATACAGTCGTCAAAAATCGCTAGAGACAAACAATTACGTTGCTAAAATATAAACCAACAAAATTGTGTTGTGACTGGTCTCAAATCTTGTAATCGAGTGTATTGATATTATTCGTAGTTGTAAAACATTAGGTAATGTTTATAATATCAATCATTTAGTTATATTCGTTGTTCTTCACCATACATATTCACATATTAGTTATTGCGCGACTTTTACGTGCTAAGATTTAAATATAGATCTTAAGGTAACAGACCAAAAGTGACAAATATCTGAATTAGAATTTTATGTTTGTAATTTTTGACTTTATAGAAATCAAATAAAATAAATAAAAATTATCAACACATACCTTGAAATTTCTAGTTGAGAAAAATTATTCTATAATTTGACTAGTCAACTTCCAATCAATGATTAGTCAAATATAATCACATGAATTGTATGTACTGATAATATATTCTTACCACAAAAATTTGTAATTGTATATATGTTATATGTCAATATTTGTATTAGCATTTTTATCTCGAGTGACACTTATCACTCTCACAATTACCTCACAATTATCTCATTCGTCGTCACCCTTTTTATATATTGTTCCTGGTTTTCATTAATCTTTTAATGGGTTTTATGTACCTTAGACCATGGTTATATATTAACTTCTTCTAAAATCTATAAATGTCATTTACAAACCAAAAAATGTTGGCAAAAATGATACAAACACGATTTTAAGTCATTTTATTTTCACTATTTGACATTTTAATGTCGTTAGGTTATGTTTATATTATCATCCTAACAAATAAAACACTTGTTGATGTTTATATCAGATTATCTGACTGGTTTTGTATATAGAATTTATACTAAATACTTTTTTTATGATCTAAACGAGTATTTTGAATTTGTTACAATATTATCGGTTTATGATTTGATGTAATAAGTAGTAATCCCACTATGGTAGATTAACAGTAAATATACGTCCTTTTGGACTTTTACAAGTGTAGAGTTACAAAATACATAAATCACAAAATACTTAAATTGATAAATTTAATACGTAGATATATTGAGAAATAGATTTTAAATACTTAAATTGAAAAATTCAATACTTCAATATGTTGAGAAATAGATTTTAGTGTAATAAATATTATGTTCCTTTGCGTACGAGTCATGATACGAGTTGGGATTCGAACACTTTTAAAATTACTAAACAGGCCATATGTAACGGTAAACATGTAGTTGTATTGCGAAGTTATTAGACAACTATGCCAACAATGAGTGTTAAGAAATAGATGTAATATCGGTATCACTGTATGAACACTATAAAGAACTCAATGTCTCCATTGATCGACCACTTAGACCATTTGGACGACTCCGTGAGATCTTCAAACAACAACCCATCCCAAATTCAATGGAGTTACGGTTTAAGTATTTTGCATTATTTTAACTGCAAAACATATATAAATACTAGTATAGAACCTGCGCGATGCAGCGACGACGAAAAGTTATAGTGCGATAATGATTTCTTGTAGTTTTCAATTCGTCTCGTGATTTATGTCGTGAGAGTAATGATTTATGGGTCGGTCTTTGGGCCAAAACAAATTATGCGGTAACGATTTCGGCTCAACCTTTCGGGATGGAAAAAAATTATTGATATGGCAATGAGTTTCGATAGTTTCTTGTTCGTTACTTCCGGCTATATATTGAGTATAACACTTTCTTATTTGGTGATTCGTGTTATAATATGAATTTTGCGGTAACAATTTCAAGTATGGCAATTTGAGACATAATAAACGTTGCTATAATTGTTTCTTGTTCAACCATTCTCTACACTAAGTGTATTCTAGTGGTAAAATATTTATATTTATTTGCTACGATAGCTCTTTGACTATAATATGGTATAAGTAACAATACAAAGCGGTGATTAATAATTTCAAGTCCAACTCTTTAAACTCACTAATAATTATTTATATTTATCATCTAATAATTTCTTGTTCGGTAATTCGCGTTATAAAAAGAATTAAGGGGTAATATTTTTTTATTTCAGCCCTTGAGCCACAAAAAAGTTATGGACTAATGGTTTTCGGCGTATCCCTTCATTCCAAAAAAAGAATTATTTATTTGTGCTAACCAGTTTCTTGTAGAGTGACAAATAAGTCAAGTGTAATAGTTTTTGGTTCGTGTGATGTTGCGGCAGTGGAAAAATTGTATTCGACAATTTACATTGTCTTAACGAATTCCGATATTTTTTCGTTCGTCTCAAAATAAAGTATAATTATGGGGTAACATTATCTATTCTGACCATTAAAAAAATTACATCATCTATTAGTTTATGTTTCGACCATTTAAGACACATATGAAAATCTTATCTTTAGTTATTCAACCTATTTGGATAATTCAACTTATTTTACGCTATTAGCCCACTTGGTAAAATCATATATGTATAACAAAACATAAAGTAGGGATAATTACAAATATGTTTCTTACGATTTGACAAATAGAATATGTTTAATCCTCTTGATTTCGAAAGTACACCACACACTCTTTATTTGTAAACATTATACACTATCAATCTTTTAGTCCATTAGTATTAACTTCTTTCAGTTAGTTATATCAAATGACCATTTTACCATTCTTGTATTCAATTGTTATAATGAATGTTTTTTAAAGATTATAGAGATATATGTTTATCTCTGCATTTTCTTTAATACGTATTAAACATAATACAAATCTGACTTGTTCATATATTGAAAAACAAATCAAATACAAAAAAATAATTATGGATTCAAATATTGATTTTTTTTTATATAAAAATGAATATGTTAAATATATTTCTTTAAAAGTTAACTTACTTAAAACATAGAATTCAAAAAACATTAAATGTATTATTATGTTATAAATCATAAAGATATCGAATTTAATTAGAAAATGGGTAAATAACTAATTCAACTTTATCTAAAATTTTCTATGTGTTTGAATTGAATAAACATAAATAAGTAATTTCAATTACTTAATTTTTAAGGGATTAAGACTATGAAAAGATTCTTTATAATAAAGTTAAGATAGCTAAGATAATAAACATCATTGACATTTTTTATATATAAATACTTACTATTTGTAAAAATAGAAAGTTTATAAATATATAAATTGTTGAAAATACATAAGTTAACATCTCTCATAACATTCAAAATATATTAATTAATATGAAATTTTAAAAGTTGTCATTAAGGGTAATAAGGTAATTTCAATTCCTTAAAATTAAGGGATTGAGAGTTTTAATGAAACTCTTTATATATTAGGAAAGATAATAAGCATCATTGACATTTTTTTATATATAAATACTTACTATTTGTAAAAGTAGAAAGATTGTAAATATATAAATTGTTGAAAATATATAAGGTAACATCTCTTATAACATTCCAAATATATTAATTAATTTGAATTTTTAAAATTTGTCATTACGGGTAAGAAAGTAATTTCAATTCCTTAAAAATTAAGAGATTAAGAGTTTTAGGGAAACTATTTTTATAATAGTATAGATATAAATTGTTGAAAATATATAAGTTAACATCTCTCATAACATTCAAAATATATTAATTAATTTGAAATTTTAAAAGTTGTCATTAAAGGTAATAAAGTAAATCGAATTCCTTAAAATTAAAGGATTAAGAGTTTTAATAAAACTCTTTATATATTAGTAAAGATAATAAACATCATTGACATTTTTTATATATAAAAATACTTACTATTTGTAAAAGTATAAAGATTGTAAATATATAAATTGTTGAAAATATATAAGTTAACATCTCTCATAACATTCCAAATATATTAATTAATTTGAATTTTTAAAAGCTGTCATTAAGGGTAAGAAAGTAATTTCAATTCCTTAAAAATTAAGAGATTAAGAGTTTTAGGAAAACTCTTTATATAATATATAATAGTATAAATGTATATGTTAGATTATTTATACATATGATATAAAGAGTATATCAAAGTTATGTAACTTCCCCTGGTACACGAGGTGTTAGAAATAAGAACTCGATATGAATATGAAATTTGATTGTTTTACAACATCTTATTGTCTGATATCAAACTTTTTACTTCTAAAAGTTCTTAGTTTATACAACTTTACCTTTGACGATTCAAATATGCATTAATCGAAGAATCAAATATGCATCGGCTACTTGATTAAACATGTTAAAATAAGTGTGTTTGATTAAGAACTACTTAATTAAGTATAAGGTTTTGATTCATTTAGGTTCAAATGCAAAGGAAAACACTAACATCTTAACATCATTTCATTGAGTAAGTATTATTTTATTAACGCGAATATTTTTTTTTATTATAAAAAAGGTAATTATATCGTCTTCATTAAAAGATTATATGTTCAAATCTCATCCCAGACAATTGTTTGTTAGTATTGTATGTTCAAATGTTGTCAACATTTAAGCTAATGACCTTTCATGTATAGTAAGTCACAAGTTTTGTTGCACCAGATAAATACAAAATTTTGCACACTATAATTGCATTTAGTTTTTACGATTATATGATAGATTTACCAACGGCTATCATACGAAACCTCTTAATCGACCGTACACGTGTCATCAATCGTTACACCCTAACTCCCGACCTCGCCTTGCTCCCTTATAACACTACCTTCCCAACAAATTTCGTTAGTAAGATATATTACTTACCAACTTTCGCTATCTATTTGTTAACATAATACATTTTGGGCATGGACTCTAACCAGGAAATAGCATGCTTCATTTGCAAAAAAGTATACAAAGGCCCGAAAATGTTGTCTGGCCACTTGCAACTTCACATGCTTGCTACAATGAACAAAGCTAGGAAGCGAGTTGTTGAACCACCTCCCATCGCCGACCTCTTCCCAGATCCATTGCGTTTGACACTTGCTCCACCACCTGGTCCACCGCTTTCACTTGAACTCACATTGGCTTCAGGGGTCTACCGAGAGTTAGCTAGACCCGCGAGACATCAAGATTATGTTGAAGATCAAGAAGAAAATGAAGTTTCAACGTTACTCACTTTGAGTCAGCCTTCTAGTTAATCATCTTTATGTTTTGATAATAAATTTACCATATGTTATTGTTTAAATCTAAGGTGTATTAGAGCTTAAATGTTATTACTCCTTATGAAATCTTGAACACATTTTCTACATCTTCAACATTTTTCTTTATTTCATTTAGTGGGTGGTTTTATTTATTTTTTGTTCATTTTAGGTAAATATATGAAAATCATAATTGCATATTCAATGTTTTTTTCTTTGACATGGAAGTCTATTTGTTTTTTACTTGGACAATGTAGGAGGAGAATATTGGTGTTCAAAATTTATGTGAGATAGATATTATACTATTTTCTATATCTTGTAAAAACTGTAACATACAATATATATATATATATATATATATATATATATATATATATATATATATATATATATATATATATATATATATACTAGTCAATATATATATTTATACGAAAATTCTTATAACATATCATAGATAATATGTCAATAAATATATTTAAGAAAAAAGTAAAAAACAATGTATAGCCATTATATGAAACAAAAATGGTTATATTGGTTGACATATATACAAGCAACATTCATGAGATTATAATATCATGAATTTTCCAACACATGTATTTGGATGGTCTTAACATATGTTGATTGTATTGTAACTACTAGTCATGTTTAACATTACGGTATATATCTTGTCATTTTATCCATCTAATTCACGAGTTTTATGTAAAACTTTACTTTTATCTGGCTTTTACAAACTTTCTATATACGTTACACATATCAAAAGTTTATAGAATTTCACATGTTATAACTTGACAAGAATTGTTTCAATGGGAAAAAGTTACTTAAAAAGTATGATAAAGTTTTAGTAATGATTTGTGAATGTATACTAAATTATGTAAGTGTATTTTAATTTTATAAAGCATCTTTCTAGTTTAAGTTTTACTTTTCATTTTTATTTAATAATCATATTAATTATGATAATTTTATCAAAGAAACTAGAATCTTAACTATATTATAAAGAATCTCTTCATACTCTCAATCCCTTAAAATTTATATAATTGAAATTACTTATTTACCCTTATTCAATTCAAACACATAGAAATTTTAGATAAAGTTGAATTACTTATTTACTCATTTCCTCATTAAATTTGATATATTTATGATTTATTATATAATAATGCATTTAAGGTTTTTTGAATTATATGTTTTAAGAAATTTAACTTTTAGAGAAATATATTTAAAATATTCATTTTTATAAAAAAAATAAATAATAATATTTGAACAGAGAATTAATTTTTGGTATTTGATTTTTTTCCCCAATATATGAACAAGTCAGATTTGACGGGCGGTTAACACTAAAAAGTAAGAAGAGAAATTTTTTAGCATTTTAATTTTTCAGATAATTACATTAAAATCCGAACAACTATTAATAATATTTTTGGCACATTATTTCAAAGATAAATTGTTTGTAATTTATAGTATTAGCAATATTACTTATATTTGTTTTTGCTAGAAATTGTTTTGATGGTTGTTTATGTTGCTTTTATAGACATATTATGTTTAAATGTTTGTTAAGAGATATTAAACAAGTTTTCGGTTTTATTAAGTTTAATTCTCTAATAAATATTAGTGTTGATTATACAATTTAGTTGATAATTATATATATAGTTTTAGTGAAAAAAATTTAATAGGTGGATATACAATACAAATACAAATACATAATAAAATGATAACAATATGTTTACTTTTTTATTTATGTTGTATAATAAAGTATTTGTAAATATTTAACATTTATGTCTCAAACTACCAAGAAACTTATATTATAAAACGAATTTTGTATTATGTTTGATACGTATTAAAAAAAAATGCATAGATAAACATACATCTCTACAATCTTTAAAAAGCACTAATTATAACAATTGAATAAGAGCATGGAAAAATGATCATTTGTTATAAGTAACTGAAACAAGTTAATCCTAATGGACTAAAAGATTGAGAGTGTATTTTTTGCAAATAAAGACTGTGTAGTGTACTTTCAAAATCAAGATGATTAAACATGTCATATTTGTCAAATCGTAAAAAACATATTTGTAGTTATCTCTACTTTATATTTTGTTATACATATATGATTTTACCAAGTGAGCTAATAGCGTAAAATAAGTCGAATTATCCAAATAGGTTGAATGAATAAAGATAAAATGTTCATATATGTCTTGAATGGTCGAAAGATAAATTAATAGATGATGTAGTTTTGTTAATGATCAGAATAGATAATGCTACCCCATAATTCTACTTTATTTTGAGACGATCGAGAAAATATCGGAATTCGTTAAGACAATGTAAATTGTCGAATACAACTTTTTCACTACCGCAACATCACACGAACCAAAAACTATTACACTCGACTTATTTTTCACGAAACTATATAAACTGGTTAGTGCATATAAATAATTCTTTTTTTGGCATGAAGAGATACACCGAAAACCATTAGTTCATAACTTTTTTGAGGTTCAAATGGCTGAAATAAATAAAAAATTTACCCCTTAATTCTTTTTATGACGCGAACTACCGAACAAGAAACTATTAGATAATAAATCTAAATAATTATTAGTGGGTTTAAAAGGTTGGACTTGAAATTATTAGATATCACCGCTTTGTATTGCTACTTATATCATATTATAGTCAAAGAGTTATCGTATCATATAAATATAAATATAAATATTTTACCACTTGAATACATTTACTGGAGGAAATGGTTGAACGTGAAACAATTATAAAAACTCTTTTTATGCCTCAAATTACGAAACTTGAAATTGTTATCGCAAAATTCATATTATAACACAAAAGACCAAATAAGAAAGTGTTATACTTAATATATAGCCGGAAGTAACGAACAATAAACTATCGAAACTCTTTGCCATATCAATAATTTTTTTCCATCCCGAAAAGTTTAAGCCGAAATAGTTACCACATAATTTGTTTTGATCCCACAGACCGACCAATAAACCATTACTCTCACGACATAAATCACGAGACGAATTGGAAACTATAAGAAATCATTATCGCACTATAACTTTCGTCGCCGCTGCATCGTACGGGTTCTATACTAGTAAATGGTAAACGAAAGTTGGTATAAAGGGGTTTTTATTTTATAGAAAACTAGATTAAACTAGCACGATGAAAGGTTAGACGAATTTTCACGAATAAATGTATGAGATTGATTATGTATGTTTTCAGTTGACATGTTATCATACATATTTTTGTATGATTTTAACCATGTAAGGGGAGGGTTCATGTAAAAAGTGTTAAATTTGTAAAAAGTGTGAGAAGCATTGTGGGAGTGACAAGTGGCAAGCTTGAATTTTTTTTATTTTTTTTTATAATAAAAAAATAATATTTTTAATAAAAAAATATTTAAAAAAAATCGATTTTTTTTTTCGAGAATTTTTTTTTTCTTTTTGCTCGAAAAAAGTTATGTACGAAAAAAAATATGATACACATTTATGATGTACATCTATGATGAACATTTTATGTGTACATAATAGTTGAATATCATAGTTTTTTTGTGTGTATCATTTATATGAATCATATTTTTTGTGCATCATATTTTGTGTATGCATCATATGACGTGGCAGATGACGTTATCAAAAAAATTTCAAAATTTTTTTTTTTTTCAAAAAAAAAAATTATTCTTTTAAATATATTTTTATTAATTTTTTTTTTTTCCAAGCTTGCCACATGTCACTTCCACAATGCTTCTCACACTTTTTATAAATTTAACACTTTTTATTTGATCATACTCCTATATATATATATATATATATATATATATATATATATATATATATAGTCCAAATATAAAGGTTTACTTTTTATAAAAATTTAAAATATTCATAATTACTATTATCATTAGTAATTTTGACAATAGCCATTTTAGAGTAGAAGTTTACATTTTACTAATTTTTTTTTTTTACTATTGATGATATTAAAACCAAAATATTAGTTTACTTAATGAGTTTTATTACATTATGTTTGATAATTGATTTTAAATTTTCCTATTTTGTTAAAAAAAAAAAAAAAAAACTAATAATTACATAATAAACTAAAAAAAAATTATATTTATATGCATTAAATGCATTTTAATCTTTTTCTAAATAAAATTTTAAGTTTAATTATTTGTTTAATTAATTTCTTATCATATATGTCATGTGAACATATTTTAGAAAAACTTTTACTTACTTTCTATTACTAATTACAAATGCTATTAAACTAATTAATGTGTGATGACATGAATTGGAAACAATATAAATGTAACAAGTAAAAAATTATAGTGAGACAATCAATTAATTACTAATGTCACATAAATTCTAAATTATGATTGTTCAACATAGACATAATGTTAATTATATTAATTGCTATAATAATCATTTGAATAAAAAAAAATTAGAAAGTTAAATACTATATTGCATTACAAATGATTTACATTTGTTGTCTCTTACGAGACCTAGATCGCAACATATAATATCATAGAATGTGAGTCGGCTCACATATCATTAGTTTAAAAAAAAGAAGAATTTTTGATTAGATGTGGATAAGATATCTTGACATTTCTAACACATGTATTTGGATGGTCTTAACATATATTGATTGAATTGGACTCCTAGAGAAACAATCTTTTTCGATATACCAATTTCTATTCTAATCCACCTTATATAACATATATTTGGCTAATAAAATCATACATATTTTTTCATATCAAACACTTAACTTAATCATATTCACATACAATCGCTTTGTAGCGATTAGTGAATAAGACCACTATCCACAAATTGACTCATGTCACTATTAATACAAAGAGGAAACATAGCATGTCACAAGAACATGACGAGGTTTAACATTAACATTAATAATAAACTCAATTTACAAATAAACATGTTAGTAAATAGTGTTTTCTAATTTTTATTAATATTATTATTATTATCTTTTAATATTTTTTTTTCTATATTATTACTACTTTTATTATTATTATTATTATTATTATTATTATTATTATTATTATTATTATTATTATTATTATTATTATTATTATTTTATCAATTAAATTTGAGAAGTTTATATTTTATGATAATTATATGCATTATTTTTACAAAGTTTGAAGCTAGTGAACAATGTTTTAAGAATGACATTCTTCATTTTATGTGTTTTTTTTTATGAGATTTTAACGTTACTTAACTAAATTATTGTTTTTTTTCTTTTCTTAATATGAGAAATTTAAGGTTAGTTAAATTAATTTGCCAATTAAATTTAAAAAAATTTAGATTTTCATGATAAATTTAGGATACTTTAATCTTTCAGAATGATATAGATGTTGTTTTCGGTTTCTTAAACACGGTTTACAATATTTTAATTCATCAACTGAAACAAACAATATATACCATATAATCTTTATTGATCCGCTATTTAAATGTATTTGTTTTTATCATATCTAATCACAACAATGTAGCCAAAATAAATTTGAGATAAAAGGTTTTTCAACCCGGAGCCGGATGATACCAAGAAAGTGGGTACACTATCGTCTTCCAAATATACTTAACGTACATGCCAAACGTAACAAAACGGTGACGATGAGGAAACGAGTAGACGACCATATAAACCTATAGTTTAAGGAACCTATTACATAAAAAAAAGTGTATTTTACTAATCATTACTTAATTTAAAATCTTAATAACATTAATAATTTTTATTTGTTAAAAAAAACATAATACATAGTAGTTTGGGCTAGCCCAAATATACCAAACTAAACCCAACCCAAACTTGGAATATAAACCATCTCCTCCTTTATAGTAAACCCTAGCTTTCATCACTACCGCCACATTTCTTCCCGGCGATCTGCAAAGTTCCCCAAAATGGTAATTCACACTCTATATACATACATATATCTATATCTATATCTATATATATACTTATTGTTAACTTGTATTTGATTTCATTTTTGTAGCCGTTCAAGAGATACGTTGAGATCGGAAGAATCGCTCTCGTTAACTACGGAAAAGATTATGGAAAGCTTGTTGTTATCGTCGATGTTATTGATCAAAACAGGGTACAGTTTTTGATATTTTTAGTTTTTTTTAATTTATTTGTTTTTTTTTTTAATATTTTTGATGAAAGTTGTAGGTAATTAATGTTGAATTTGTAAATATATTTGTTGTTATGAATAATTAAATTTGTCTTAGTGTGGATTTTATTCCAAATTGTTAATTAAATGAGTGTTATTATGTTTATGTCTAGTAATAGTTTTACTATCGGAGCCCGAAAAAATTTGTTTTTCGATCGACTAGGGTTGTTTATCAGTTACTGACAGCTAGGATATATTGCATTGCGTTGTGACTTTATAAAACTAGTAATATCATGAATTAAGGATTTCTGACTTTTGTTTGCCATCCGCTAGTTGTGGATATTAGAACCGTTACTTTATATGTTATCGGTGTTCTTTTCTGTATACAAGTCGTAGCTATTTTGTGATTTTGCATTTTGGTTTATTTGGACAAGGAAATGGTGATTCAGGTCGTTGTTTCTTGCATTACATTTGTAGAAACTATTTTGTTTAATTGGTCCTATTTTGATTGATAGGCTCTTGTCGATTCCCCTGATATGGTAAGGGGTCAAATGAATTTCAAGAGACTGACACTTACCGACATAAAGATCGACATTAGCAGAGTTCCAAACAAGAAGACTCTTGTTGCGGCTTTGGAAGCTGCTGGTATGCATCATTATTTTTCTGGCTTGAGGCTCTTTTAATATCTCTTTGTGAACATCAAAATAACCAATTTTTTTTATTTTTTTTAGATGTTAAGAACAAGTGGGAAAGCAGTTCTTGGGGAAGAAAGCTTATCGTGCAGAAGAAGAGAGCATCTCTTAATGATTTCGATAGGTTCAAGATTATGTTGGCTAAGATTAAGGTTAGCGTCACTTCACACTCGTTTTTATTGTTTCCCCTTATTTCGATAGGTTTTAAGATTATGTTGGCTAAGATTATAATTGTTGCATGACCAATCTTAAGCATTTTGTATTGGACGGGAACACATTCCGTTAGTTGAGTTGGATCTCTCAAATATGATCATTAAACATTTATTGAAATAAAAGTATTATACCAAATTAACGTTATGACTTTGAATTTGCCTTCTCTAGGATATTTCACCATATTTAAAGCTTTCTGTTTAACTTATATTCTGTAGTTCTAATTTTGCTACTCGAATCTCATTTGTGTGTATTGTAAATTTGATGTTTTTGCAGAAAGCCGGAGTTGTAAAGCAAGAACTAGCTAAGCTTAAGAAGGAGACCACAGCATGATTTGGTTTAAATATCAAGATTTTGGTGTAGTTTATTTGAATATTGAAGGATTATCTGTTTTTTATGACCTTTTGTTGGGATTTAATGAGAATTTTATTTCATTTTTCGACTTTCATGTTGATTGTTTGGGATTCTATCGTATTTTCTTACAGTTCGTGAAATCAAGGTTTACCATAATTGTTCTCAACTTACGTGGTATTAGCAGCCGTGTCCATTTGTAAACATATCGAAAAACTTTGCACTATTTATCTCCGCTAGATTTTTGGCTTGTAACATGTTAAAAACGAAAAACTTTGCACTATTTATCTCTAAAATTAGTAAAACCAAATTGAATGGGTAAAAATAAAACCCAACATAAGTTTTATACCTTATGCATATACCCTAAAAACTCCCAATTTCTCCTATCCTTTCTCAACATTTTGTTTGTATTTCTTCAAATCTCGAATTATTTTTTTTCGGAAAAATTCAAGTTCTGTCTTTTTGGGGTCAAAACTTAATTTGACCCCGTTAAAATTCAGAACGTAAACTCCTTTGAATATGGGCACAAAGGTGAAAGGTCTCATTAAGGGCATCAAAAACATCTCCTCGCAAATTTTTGGTTAGTCTCGGATAATTTTTATCATTACATATGAATATATGAAAAAGATCTTTTAGATTATTTGCCATACAAAGTATTGAGGTATCTTTGGGTGCAGATGATGAAAAAGAGGAAGAAATACAAATCGGGCAGCCTACGGATGTAAAGCACGTGTCGCATATTGGATGCGATGGACCAGCCGTCGAGTCTCCGAGCTGGGTACCTATTTATTTGTTGTTTTATGATGATTTAAGGGAATTTAATGGTGTATTTGTTTTATGGGTATTTTTGTTCTGGGATGTAGATGAGGGGGTTTGATGCATCAAAAGAGTCGCAATCTGGACCACTAGACAAGACGGGAGAAAAGGCCGAGGCTCCTGAAGTCAATTGGGTTTCCGAAGGTTAGTGTATGTTATGTTCGTTTATGTTATAATATTTGTGAATCAATTGCCTATTAGTAAATGAGATCATAATGATATTCTTGTATATGATCTTGTTCAGATTCAAGGAGAGCTCGAAAAGATGAAACACGCCATAGGAGTACAAGAAGCGTCGAAACATCTAGAGACCTTCCACTATTACCAAGATCAACTAAAAACCGCCATCGCTCAATGAATAACACAATGGCTTCCGAGACTTTAAGTAAAGACTCATCATCAAGTAAATCAAGAAATACAAGAAGACATCGTAGGGGATCAAGGCAATCACAAGATCAAAACATAGGGGATGAATCAAAC
The DNA here is from genome assembly GCA_910822075.1 of Senecio squalidus. NCBI lineage: Eukaryota > Viridiplantae > Streptophyta > Magnoliopsida > Asterales > Asteraceae > Senecio > Senecio squalidus. The sequence goes on along the minus strand of CAJVGC010000001.1, from coordinate 5,204,935 downwards.
GTAGACATTCCAAAGAAGCCTTCAAGACGTAGAAGAAAACCGAAGGAGGAATCATCAGGCGAGGGATCAACAAGATCGCCAACAAAGTCAATAGCAGACGAATCAGAACTTGGATCGGATGATGTATAAGGATGAACGTAGAGTGAGAAATTTTGTAACAAGGAACGAAAGAGGGAAAAGATAGTCGAACGAAGATGTGAATTTTTTTTTTTTTTTTTTTTTTTTATAGTTGTGACTAACTACCCATGGAAACCATTATGTGTTTTTTGTTTTCTTGAATTGATCTTAATCATCCTTTTACGGATGCTAATTACCGCCGGTTAGAAAAACCCAACCTGATCCTTGTAACAAACTAAACAAGAAATTGTCTCTATCAATGTTAGGAACCAAAGTAAACACTAAGAAATGCAATCATTAAACATCTTAAAAACCTTAAATATTGTCATTAAACATTCATTTCATATACAAAGAGTGTACTTTTGTGAGCATCTAATTACATATTTGCCCTTACATAAATAATACCCAAAGAAACATTACTAAATATGAAACTTGACAACTAATCAAACTTGAGCTACTACTACTACTAACTTTGACAAGGGCAGATTTGGGATTTTGAATCTTCTTGCATACCTTCAACTTACTCAAACTCGTATTACTCTTGTGAAATGACCAAAATACCCTTTCGTCGACACACAATTGCCGGTTTCCTTCTACTTTCAACTTCCCACCAATTCTTGTAACAAACTTAGCAGAAAATGGTAACATCCCACTCAAATTATTATTCTTCAAATTCAACTCATTCAATTTTTCTAACCTTTCAAATTCCAAAGGTATTTTTCCACTTAAGCTATTGTTATCAAGAGCTAAATAACTTAACTTTCCCAAAAATACCCCTATTGAAGAAGGAATATTACCAACTAACCCTAACCCTGAAAACCCAATTCCTTTTAGATCCTTCAACTTTCCCCAAATGTCAGGAATCACCCCTCCTAATTCATTTCCACTCAAATACACCCCTTGTAGTTTACTCATTTCTTGTAAAAACAAAGGGATTCCACATTTTGAAAACTTATTATAACTTAAATCCAAAAACTCTAACTTTTTTAAATTTTTCATACTTAACGGAATATCCCCAGAAAATAAATTATAACCCAAATCAAGTTTAATCAAACTTTCCAAATTTCCAATACTTAACGGAATATTCCCTTTTAACTCATTTTGACTAACATCAAGAATCTTGAGTTTTTTCATTATCCCGAGGTTCTCGGGTATGATACCCGAGAGCCGATTCCGGGATAATGTAATCTCTTCGATACTTTCATACCCACCAAACCCATTTACAATTTCGCCGGAAACATTAGTTCCGGTGATAACCAACCGTTTTAATCCGGCGTTGACTAAAGTCAACGACCCGAATAAACTCGGATTTTCCACGAAAACAAGCTCTTCTAAACCCGACCCGAGTTTCGAAAACGTGTTTAACGAAACGGGTCGTTGAGTAAAACAGTTGTAGAAGAAGAGTTTTCGAAGATAAGGAAAAAATGAAAAGATATCCGGGTCGGGTATGGTTGAGTTCGGGTTACAAGGCGGGTTTGGGTTGTGGTCAGATACGTAGCCGAAGTTGAGTTCGAGAATGTTGACGGTTCCCGGGTCGGATTTGGTTGGTAAGGTGGTGTAACCGCATACGACGCCGTGTGGGGCGGAGGAACATAAGTCGTCCGGGAATAATGTCCGCCATGGGATGTCGGAGTTGAGTGAGTCGAGAACTCGGTAAACGGATTCTTGTTCAACCGAGTTGAGAATCGGCTGTGAGTTGGTTGAGTTTGTTGAGTTGAGAATGAAAAGTACACATGTGAACAAAGAGAGTAAATGGACTAAACAAGAAGACATTGTGAGAAATGGTTTGAAGTTTTGAGTGTTTTGTATGATATATAGATATAGATATAGATATATAGATATAGATATAGATATAAATGTATATATATGTACTATAAGAGGAGTGTTGTGTGTGAGAGGGTAGTTTTGTCTTTATGTAATAGAATGAGTAGGAGATCATAGTACAAAAGTGGTGGCAGAGATTTTCTTTCTGCATGATTCTTGAAATCTTTTTGAAAATGACTAAACTAGCCTTGTCTTTTTGGACAAGCAAGGGTAATTTGGTAATTTGGTAAGGCAGGGTTAAGGAACTCACATCTCATTATCCTATCCTACCCTATATATTCCGGCCATGATTAGCTATAGTTTGGAACATAATGGTGGTTTTAGTTTAGGCCCTTTAAGTTTTAGCTATTTGTTCTTCAATATCAAAATATTCCACTTTTTGTGTTCATGTTATATCAAATAACGACTTTCTGAATACCGAACGAAAATATGGGAGGCGATTTTGACGAAATACTTTAACGATTGGAGGTGAATGAATACCATAAGCCTAATTCAACTAAATGACGTTATCGATAGTAAAAGCTTCATACTAACCTAATTCGTAACAAGGTAAAAGTTAAACGTGCTGCAATTTAATAAGTATAGTGAGGTGTTTATCAAAAACAATAAATATCAAGAATTTCTGACTTTTTTAAGTTCATTGACATGATTTGGAGACAAAAAAATAATGATATATCTAAAATTATCAACTTTTGAATTAACTATTCAAGAGTTTATGGTCTATTGATATGTAAGTTTTCTTTTTCTGGGTAAATGGTTTTAATCCGATGAATATTATAAAGAATGATAAGTGTTACAATTACAAGATTGTGAAATATCCACATAATACTTAATCAATAATAAAGGAAAGATTAAGTCATATTCATGGCAGACCATGAATATGACATCCATATAAAAAAAAACCAAATTTTTGATAGCATAACAAAACAAGTCATCCAAACAATCATCCACTGCGAACTCATAAAAATACGATAAACCAAGACTAGAACAAACCTTCTTCGGAATCTTCCATCTCTCCATTGTTCGAAGAGCTCACGGCAAAGGTAATTAAAAAGTATTTTGTTTAAGTCTTGTAAAAAACATAAATGTTAATTATTATATGATTTGTTGTATATACTTAAAGCTTAATTATCCACTTTTACTCTTTTACAAAAGGCAAAACTATAGGGAGGTGAAGTGAAAGAAAAGTAAAAGTAGAGGGAGGTGAAATGAAAAAGTAGATGCCGGCAGGGAAGAGACAATGGGGACATATAAGACAGTGTAGAACAGAGGTCCTCCGGCGCCGCCGACTTGTCTTATTCCGCCAATAAAAACCACCTAGGAAGGACAGTACTTTCAAAAAACAGCTTTTTATTAACCCCTCATTATTTGATACCCTACCCCACATGTGTCTCCCAATTTCAAAATTCTACACTTATCTATTTTTATGTAAACTCATTCATCACTTTATAAATAATCAAAATCGAAAATTGCACCCAACTATACTTTAGGTTTTAGTTAATAATATTGAGATTGTCAAAGAAAAATAAAGAAAATATTGATCTTATATTTAGTCACAATATTTATATATTACGTTTTTGTTTAAGGGTTATTTTCTTCATTTTAAAGGTTTTTTTTAACTTTATATATATATTTTTTCAAAAATTATTATCGTGTTTTTTAAGTATATATAATTAAATTATCCATCATATTTAAATATTTACTGTAAAAAACAATGAATTTGATGTATAACTTCTAAACGATATATATTTTTATGTATATGAAAACATGCTTTTACAAAATTTGTTTTAATTGAATAAATAATATAATACAAAATTACATATATCACAAATTATTTTTTCATTTTTTTTATATATTTTACTTTAATTATTGTTTTATAAAAACTCATACAACCACTTTTTAAACCATTAAATATTTATAAATTATAGAAACCATTTTTTAACCACTAATTTAAAAGTGGTATATATATATATATATATATATATATATATATATATATATATATATATATATATATATATATATATATATATATATATATATATATATAGGTGGGTTCATTTAGGAACCATCAATTATTTAGGAACTATTAGGAACCATTTAATCACCATTAGATCATTTAGATCAAAAATTAATTACAAGATGACAATTTTGTAATTTATTCAACCATTTAATCACCATTAGATCATTTATGAATTAATTACAAGGTGACAATTTTGTAATTAATTACAAGGTGACAATTTTGTAATTTATTCAACCATTTAATCACCATTAGATCATTTATCAATATATGTTAGTGTTTTGATCTGAATAGAAAATGTACTTTGATATTAATATGAAAAAATCAGCATAAGTGTTTTCCAGAAAATCAGTTGTATACACTAGTAAATGTATACACTATATTCACTAATGTATAGTTATACACTAGTGTATTTATACACTATACAGTAGTGTATTTATACACTAGTGTATACACTATATCCACTAATGTATACGATGTATTCTCTATTGTATACATCGTATAGTTATAAGCATGTGTTTAAAAGAATGTTAAACTTTTTTTTAAACACTATACCCTAGTGTATACACTATATTCACTAATGTATAGTTATACCCTATACAGTGTATACACTATATTCACTAATGTATAGTTATACACTAGTGTATTTATACACTCTACACTAGTGTATACACTATATTCACTAATGTATAGTTATACACTAGTGTATTTATATACTATACACTAGTGTATACACTATATTCACTAATGTATAGTTATACACTAGTGTATTTATACACTATAGAGTAGTGTATTTATACACTAGTGTATACACTATATTCAGTAATGTATATGATGTATTCTCAATTGAATACATCGTATAGTTATAAGCATTTGTTTAAAAGAATGTTAAACTTTTTTTTAAACACTATACACTAGTGTATACACTATATTCACTAATGTATAGTTATACACTAGTGTATTTATACACTATACACTAGTGTATACACTATATTCACTAATGTATAGTTATACACTAGTGTATTTATACACTATACACTAGTGTATACATTATATTCACTAATGTATAGTTATACAGTAGTGTATTTATACACTAGTGTATACACTATATTCACTAATGTATAGTTATACACTAGTGTATTTATACAATATACACTAGTGTATACACTATATTCACTAATGTATACGATGTATTCTCTATTGAATACATGGTATTCACTGGTGTATATATAGACATGGTATTCACTGGTGTATATACACACTGTATACACTGGTGTATACACTGGTGTATACTGGTGTATATATTGTATTTACACTAGTATACATTTTATTCACTGGTGTATATATAGACACTGTATTCACTGGTGTATACACTGTATTCATTGGTGTATATATAGAAACTGTTTTTACTAGTGTATACATTGTATTCACTGGTGTATATATTGTATTTACACTAGTATACATTGTATTCACTGGTGTATATATAGACACTGTATTCACTGGTGTATATATATATATGATATTCACCAGTGTATATTTAATATGATATTCACCAGTGTATATTTAATATGATATTCACCAGTGTATGTAAAACTATAAGAGTTGAATTATAAATACCTTATATACACTGGTGAATATCATATATATATACACTCGTGAATATCATATTAAATTTGGTTTCTTATGGTTCCTAATTATTTGTATGGTTCTCATTTGAAACCAACTCAATGAATACATGTGTATATATTAGTGAATATATGCGTATACATTAGTGAATACATTTATATACAAAAGTAAATACATATGTATACAATTGTGAATACATGTTTATACATTAATGAATACTTGTGTTTTTTATTTGTTATAATGACAATTATCATTCACATTCAATTTGTAAAATAGCATTTTATATATTATATATTAAGTTGTGAGTGCATTTAGACATTTTAAACACTATACACTAGTGTATACACTATATTCACTAATGTATAGTTATACACTAGTGTATACACTGTATACACTATATTCACTAATGTATACGATGTATTCTCTATTGAATACAGGGAGTTATTTCACAAGTACATATACAGAGAGTTGTAGACGTATTATAATAATATAAGTATAATCGGTATTCACACTATATACATTTGATTGATATAAATGTAATATTAATTTACAAGTAGACATAAGCTATAATTCTAAAAAACAAACGTGAATCTTGTATCACTAATAAAATTACAAAGACTTAGATTTGAACTATATTACTAATAAAGCAAGAACTATATTACCAGAAACACCGAACCTTAGAGAAATTGCATCACTAGATTTTTTTTAGTTTATTAAATTATTGCTATCTTAGTATAAACTTTCTACAAACTTGGTAAAATTTAGTAAATTTTAGTGCACTAATCCCCTGTTGCGGTTCATGGGCTACATTCTGCTGATCTTAGTAGCAAAATAATGAAAACAAATAACCACAATGTTTGATGATAAATTCTCAAATACCCAACTTATAGGCATAAAATATGGATACATGAACTTGAGGCTGACATAGTGAAAGAAATTTTACTTGCACTGTGCTATTAAAGATGAAAAAAACGAGCCCAATAAAGACTCTCAATCTCAATCCCCTGTTTCTACGCAAAGGAAAGTCAACACTTTGACCAGCTATGGTAAACCCATCTCGTTACTAAATGATTCCAACTCGAATTGAAGACTTTAAGCAACAAATAGAAGTAATTTGAGAAAATTAAAATTAGGTCACGAAGAACAATAATGAATTGAATGAAGAAAAAGATCGAATATCAATTTTTAAACGTGATAACGATCTAAATTGCAGAAGAAATCATGGAAATCATCATCACTATTGAATTAACCAAATCGAATTTCGATTTCGTAGAGGGAGATAAGTGAACGTGATTGTAGAGAGAGAGAGAAAGAGAGGTCAACCTGATTGCAGAGGAAAAAGAGATAACAAAAGGATAGAGAAATTGAGTTGTAAAATGTCTGGTATACCCTCTTAGGGTTAAATTGTATTAGAATAGATTAAAAAGTAATCTAAGGGATAAAATGTGGTTCATTTGGTTCCTAATTATTTGTATGGTTCTTATTTGAAACCAACTCTATATATATATTTATAGGGTGAGATTCAAAAGGGATCTCCAAAGAGATCCAGTGATTCATTTTCTAGCCATACATTTTTTCCTTAATATTTTTTCTTTTTTCGTTTTTTAATTCGGTTTTATTTTTATTTCAAAATTACATGTGATTTTTTTTGTAAAAAATTGAAATCACATGTGATTTTCAAAAACCAAAATTTATAAATTTTAAAATCACACGTGAATTTTTGTTTGTCGAAAATCAATGGGATTTTCAAAAACAAAATTTATAAATTTTAAAGTCACTTGAAAAATTTGTTTCTTGAAAATCACATGTGATTTTATAAACAAAATAGTTTGTAGGTTAAAAATCAAATGTGATTTTGGTAAAAAATAATCAATAATTTTTTTAAATCAAACGTGATTTTACCCATAAAAGATTGAAAATCACATTTGATTTTTAAAAGGTAAGGTTGAAAATCAAATTTGATTTTCGAAAAAAAAAAAAGAAAAAAAAAAGAATAAAAAGTGAATAAAAAGGTAAAAGAAAAAAGTAAAAAAAAAGAACAAAGATATAAAAAAAAATGGGTGATGAGAGAATTAGGGATACTTTTGAACCCCAATCTATATATATATATATATATATATATATATATATATATATATATATATATATATATATATATATATATATATATATATATATATATATATATATATATATATATATATATATATATATATATATATATATATAGTGAGGTTCAAATGAGATCCTCAATTTGCTAGGGATCCCCATATCCACTTTTCAGCCACACATTTTCCCCTTAATTTTTTTTATTTTTTTTCATTTTTTAATTTGGTTTTTTTTTTGCAATGTTTTACTTAACTTTTTTTTTTCAAAATCACATGTGATTTTTTTTGTAAAAAATTGAAATCACATATGTTTTTCAAAAACCAAAATTTATAAATTTTAAAATCACACGTGAATTTTTTTTTTTTTGGAAAATCACATGTGATTTTATAAGCAAAATAGTTTGTAGGTTAAAAATCACATGTGATTTTACCCATAAAAGATTTGCAGATTGAAAATCACATGTGATTTTTAAAAGTAAGGTTGAAAATCAAATGGGATTTTCGGAAAAAAAAAAAGAAAAAAAAAAGTAAATAAAAAGGTAAAAGAAAAAAGTAAAAAAAAAAATTAGAAAAAAAGCAAAAAAAAAACCCCAAAGATATAAGGAAAAATGGGTGGTTAAAAAGTGGATCCCTAGATCTTTAGAAAATTAGGGATCCCATTTGAACCCCAATATATATATATATATATATATATATATATATATATATATATATATATATATATATATATATATATATATATATATATATATATATATATATATATATATATATATATATAATGTGAGGTTCAATAGGGATCCCTTTTTTTCTAGAGATCCACGGATCACCTTTAGAGCCACACAATTTCATTAATAGATCAAACCCACGGAGGGGTATTTTAGTCATATTGAAAAAATATTTAAAAAGGTCACGCGCCCCTAAAAATCTATCCATCCATCCACACACACACACATAAACACACACTAATCTTCTTTCTCAATTTCTCAATCACTCAATCACTCAAAGGTAATAAAGCATCGATCTTTGAACTAACTAATTTAGTATATCAAAAACTTTGAGATCTGGTTAGAAAACCGTGGGTTTCCGATCAAACGGATATTCCGATACTTTCGGAACCATTGATGCTCTCCATATCAGCTCATTGTCACTCATATCATGCATTAATTCAGGTGGAGTTAATAATGTTTCTAATCCAGTTTTTGAAATTTTTTCCGGTGGCGGTGGTGGTGGTGGTGACGGTGGTGGTGGTGGTGGTGAGAGGTGTGGTGATGGTTCGGCTAAGTTGAGGGTTTTTTTGTTTTCGGATGTGGAGTCGTGTAATGTGATACGGTTTAAGGATATGGAAGATGGTGGGCAGAGATATGTTGAGGCGGTGAATGGGATTGGAGATAGTTATCGTGGTGGTGGTGTTAGTGGAGCGATTGAACGGATGGGGAGTACGGCGAGTGCTTCGTCTACGCAGAATTCGGAAGTGAGTGGGACTGAGGAACAAGGGGAAGCGATTGGTGTATAGTTTTGTCAAGATTGGTGAGAATGACCTTGGATTTGAAGAGAAAGATGACGCGGGGGTGTATAGTGAAGCTGTGACGGAGATTTTCAAGAAACATAAGGAAAGGATACAGAGGATCTCGTAAAATGAATCTTGTTTACGCTCTAAACTTCAAAACAGTAATCCTCACTTTCTTAAAGTTTTTTATATTTGTATGTTGACTTAAAGATTATTGTTTGCGTGTCTCTGTTGCTGAGATCTTTTATAATTTATTAGCTTTAGCCTAAAGCTTCAGTAAGCACTTGGTATCTAAAATGTTTCAGTAAGCACTTGGTATCTAAAATGTTTAGGAAACGAAAGTTAGTTTTTGTTATCATTGTTAACGAGAATACATGTAAATCTGCATTGTTTTTGGGACAAACCTATTTGCCTCTTTTGTAACAACTCTGATGTAAAATGTCGCCAAAATGTTTAGTAATCACCTGTGATTCTATAGTTTTTACATTAAGAACTGTTTATAATTTAGTGTCTTAGTACCTTGATGTAAATTGCCACAAAATCTATAGTAATCACCTGTGATTGTATTAATTTAGTGCCTTAAATGTCATAAAAAATGTTTAGTAATCACTTGTGATTCTAAAGTTTTTACATTAAGAACTGTTTATAATTTAGTGGCTTAATACCTTGATGTAAAATGTCACCAAAATGTTTAGTAATCACCTAGTAATCACCTGTGATTTTATTAATAATGTGCCTTAGTATGTTGATGTAAAATGTCACAAAAATGTTTAGTAATCACCTGTGATTTTATTAATGTTAGGTCTCACTAAGATCCCAAACAATGGCAAATCAATAACAAATAAGTATTTAGACGTTAATTGTTATATATCGATTAAGTGTTCAGTTTCAGTATATATTATAGCGGAATTATAATATTGAAACAATGAAAATAACACACAGTTATATTTCAATCAAAGGTGTACCGATTACAAACTTCAAACTCACTATTTATACACAAGTATAGTGAGTTTGATAAGGATCAATCTAAGTAAATCTTTTAAACAGATAAAAGATACTAACTAACTAGACATCCTTAAATCACGCCTGATTTCTCTCTGTGAGTCTGAGTTAGTCAGACTGAGTCACTCAGACTCATGTCACTCAGACTAAGTCACTCAGACTCACGTCACTCAGACTCAAACTAAAGTCACTTAGACTAAGACTTTGATCAACAGATTTATTAATCTTGGGATAGATCATTGTTTTTCCCAACAATCTCCCCCTATCTGTTTCAACCAAAGTCTTTTACAAAAGGTGCATTAAAATAAACACAAACACAAAAAAATCTTTTAAACTAAAATTGTTTGTGAACAAAATAGACACCATCCCAACTATTTCTGCTTCTTCCCAGTCCTCTTCTTTCTTTTCAGTGAAGTCTCAAACGGTACAGGCTGATCCTTTTCCTTCATCCATTTCAACCTGTCTTTCTTCCAGTCCATTAGAGTCTTCATTTCAGCATCGGATTTATGGAAGTGCAAATGATATTCTTTCTTCACTAACTCCACCATGTCAGACTGATTTCCAATTTCTTCAATTCTTGTCAAGTTATTGAACAACCAACTGATCAGCCTCATTCTGAATGGAAGGCATTGAGGAGACTCACATTCTTTAAGCAATGCTATGCAATGATGAATAGAGGTTGTGGTGATGCTATCTTTGGGTTGAAAGCATTCTTCTCCCCCACAGTCAGTGTAGCATAGCCCTGTGTGCTTCTCAGTCTCAATGTAGGTTCTGTCTTGAAACACAATATCTACAGGAACAGGATGAGCACTACTTGATTCCAGACCCAATGATTTAGCTTTGACTTTTACATCGTGCTTGAGGCAAAAGGCTCTGTAGTCTTCATCTGCTACTAAGTTCAGCATATGGGCTGTGTTCATGTTGAATATGGCCTCTCTTCTTACAGCTAAGCCTTGAGATTTGTCAGTCAGATTATAGCTTAAATTTGTCACTTCTTTCCATTCTTCCATGCCCATAGTGTGTAATCTTGATAGGCCAATTCTGAATGATCCACCTTTATGTGAGCAGATAAGAAACAGGTCAGCTCCATTATGGCTTTTACAGTCCAAGTGGGTGATCTTGTGTTTGAGTATTCTCATGGTGAAATTATTTTCAATGTAGTTCACTCTAGCTTCTTCTCTGAGAACCAGTTTGGCCATTCTGGCATCAGCTTCAACCCTCATTTGCTCTTCTTCAATAGCCTGTTCTTCCTCAGCCTGCATCTCATCTTCAAATTCTGCAGCTGCTCTTTCAGACTGATCATAAGGGTTGAAATCAAATCTTTCTTTGTACAGCCCCTTCACATACTCTCTATATTCCTCCACTGTCATACCAGCACTTTTGGCATATCTTTGAAGTTTAGCCAACTTGTCAGCTTCAGTCTGCTTTTTGTTTTCTTTCTCTGCTTCAGATTCTTTCTTTTGAGCAACAGCCTCAGACTCAGTTTGAGTCTCCCTTTGGTTTTCTTCTCCTTCTACTGTTTCTTCTTGATCACTTACATACACAGCCTTACCCTTTCCTTTGAATACAATCTCCTCAGATTCATCATCTGACAGGTCACTCCAATCAGTCTCATAGAATACTTCAGACTGCCCCGTTTTGGTGTTGAGTCTGGTTGTTTTGAAGTATCTTTTCTCCCCCTCTTTTCTTTTCCTTTTCAACTGTTGCTTGGGGATCTCAGATTCAACTGCTGTTGTAGACTTTCTCTCCCCCTGAATCTGGGACTCCACTGCCACAGCCTTGCCTTTGCTCATCATGCTGACGTCAGCGGTCAGTTTCATCACCATGTCTTTCAAGTCTTTCAGTTCCCCTGCATTTTGGTTCCTTAAAGCATGAACCTCAGTCTGCATTGCCTTCAGTCTGTCATCAAACTGAGTTGACACATCCATTAGTGCTTGTAGAAGCACAGGAACAGTCAAGGCAACCTCAGGCTGGGTTGAAGTAGTAGCAGGTTGTGATGTAACTGGTGGCACAGCTTCACTCCCTCCCTGTGATTTAGGAGAATGATCATAAGCCATAGAAATTGAAGTCTGTACCTCACCCTGTTTGGGGAGCAAAGCATTGGCGACTAGTGATAGAGAGTGTAAGAGATTTGGAGGTGGTACCTTATCGTGGACCAGCACAAAGCTGGTGAAAATAGCCTTTGGAATAGGCTGTGAGACTGAGGGGGGTATTCCCATACTAGGTACAGGTGTGTCCAGGAGTGGGACACTGGCTTCAATGCTTGCCACATGTGTCTGTGTGGTAGCAGCAATG